>VOVZ01000069.1:8489-100823 GCA_008079325.1 Morchella conica | reverse complement strand
CCCCCCCCCCCCGTTCCGCCGTCCCAAGCACCACAACCCCATCTGTCTATCCGTCCAGCGCACCACAGCACACCACACCACTCGCTCGCACGCACGCACGCCAAACAAACAAAAACCCCACCATTGCCGACGCTGTTGGGCTACCCGCTCGCGCGCGCCCGTCCGTTCCAACACCTTTCGCCCCGAAAGCCGCCGCGCCGACTCGCACTCAGCGCGCAGCCAGGCCCACCGCGCGAGCCAATGTGGGTGCGACGCGGTCTTTATACTGCGCCGTGGCTGTGCCAAGGGTTCTGCATGACGGCCGGCAGCCGATAGGATAGACGGGACACGGTCAATGCGCACGCAGAGACCAATGGGCGCGGGCCACGGACGTCCATGCAGCACGGGTATGGGTTGTGGGGGGGCGGGGCGTTGGGCATAAGCAGCGGATGGAGGTGCAGGGTGTCACGGTTGCTGGGCTTGTATCCGCGCTGGCTGGCGCGCGGTGTTGGTGCTGCGGCGGCGTGAACGCGGGTGTAGGCGGTTGGGTGCTTGGGCGAACGCGCGCGGTGGAGCCGTGGCCGGGAGTGCTGTTGGGTGGGCGTTGGCCGCGTCGTCGGCAGTTGCGACGCGACGGGAAATATCCTGGGAAATATCCCTGGGAAATATCCTGGGAAATATCCTGGGAAATATCCTGGGAAATATCCTGGGAAATATCCTGGGAAATATCCTGGGAAATATCCTCGACGGTAGAGAGTAGAGCACATCGCCATATTCCTGCGCTCTTGACGGGCAAAACGGTGAGTCAAAGGACGGGGCTTTGGGCTGAAACCCCCGCGAGCCAGGCGCTATCCTCGATTGTAGCATATGCTCGATTGTAGCATATGGTCGGGCATTCTCAAACGATACGGGCAAAGCTGCGCTCCACACAAGCATATCGCCGATAATAGCACTCGAACATCCCTTCTCGGCCATATGCTACAATCGAGACTGCGCTCGAGTTCATGTAGGCACAGCGGTAGGTAATAAGATGCCTGTTTTGTGTAAAACGCCACCAACATACGGTGTTTGCAGGCAGCGCGTTCCATCATCACTTACTACCCATCGCTGTACTCTACTTGCGTGCGTTCGGTGACCTAGCGAGGACAGAGATTGAAACCCCTCTCGTCCTGTGCCTACTCTCCATCCCATTCGATCACCACCCCGCGTGCCCCGCCAATCCTCCAGGTTAGCTTTGCAGTGTATGCACCTACGCGTAAAGTGTGCTCCGCAAAGAAAAAGGAACGTGTTCTCGGAACAAACTTGCGCGGTGGGTTCGCGTTGAGTGTTGCTGGCGTGTTTGGCGTATTGCGGTCGATGGGAGTGTTTTGTCTGTCCACAATTAACAGCCAGGATATAGGGACTTTGGACTATGGTTGTCCGTCAAGACGTGTCAATCACAGGCTATCACTCGGTTTGGCTCTGGATTTCCTTTGCTCATGTTTTTCTTTTTTTTTGTTCAACTCATTAATTACATTCCTTTGCTCATGTTCAATTGGCTGCTTGCAGTGCGAAGGCTCTCCGAGACCGCGCCGGATCCTACTAGGGGAGGTAGTGTCAAGGGGAAGAGCACCGCACCGGTGGCCTGTAGGGGTTGGCGACTCGTAGAGAGAACTAAGGGGGGGGGGGCGGATATGGAGGCTCTGTACGCACATCTCTACAAAAGACGGCAGACACAATATCGCGAGGCCGCGGGGTGCGCGACCATTCTGTAATTAGAACAAGAGGTGAAGTGACTTTATACACACACGGTTCCCACCGTATCTGCTTGCACAGGATTGCGCTGGCGATGGGCGGGTACACGCTTGTGGGCGTGTAGTTTGGGTTCGGGGGGTTTGTTGGGCGGTGGAAGAGGGTGCGGGAGAGTTGGTAACCCCCCGGGGGGCGTTACACGTTCGACAGGTTTATATAGCCATGGTTTGAGATATACATGCGAGGGTAGAAGCTGCGGCTATGGCGACTTAGCGATGTATAAGGGGGGGGCTCTTGCTATGGGCGTACATTGAATGTGATGCCCATAGGTTAACGCCGGCGCGGAGGCCCAGAGGCATATATATTGCTTGCCGGGATTGAACTCAGTGGATCGAGTGATTGGTCATGATTATACATCAAACGAGAGGAAGGCAGGAATGGGCGCTACGGCAGGACGATAAGGGGTCTCACTTTGACTACTCGTGTACCTGGTGACGTCAAATCTCAACTAATCTTCCCTTCGGTATGTAGAGGGGTCGAGTGATATGTTATGATTACAGAGAAATACATAGAAGGAGGGGAAACGGGGTGATGGGAACCTGTGTCAAGGGGCATCCTAGCACTCCAAGTGGGGCCAAGCTGACCGCAAGACAATCTGGGGATCAAGCGTAGTGATGGGCACGAGACAAGACGTCTTGGGATCTTGTCCCTAGGCCGCGGGCTCCCTCAGACGACACGAGACGAGGCCTGGTCCTGGTTAAGCCCTGTCTCGCCTTGAAAGCCTTGCCTAGTAAAAGTGCAAGACGTCTCGAGACTTTGTTTTGCGACCAGCCGTCACTTGACTGCCGGAATTTGACCACCGGAATTTGACCGCCGGAATTTGACCGCCGGAATATTTGACAGCACAAGAACAGGTCTCAACATGAAATCCTGCCCATACCGGTTCGGCCACCAACACCCTTCGTGGCGACTCACCCGCACCCGCGAGACAGGACGGGCCCCGCTCAACAGGAGAAGGCGGAGGGACGCGTTGTCTGGCTTGGCTATATATCCGGGTGCAGGAGACCGAGGGAGTCCTTATGAGGGAGGTATTGCGCCGAGTGATAGCTTGTGATTCCAGAGAAATGTGGGGGGGTGATTGATGTCACGAGCAGTGGAGGGTGAATGACTCCATCCTTTAGCGCAGCCGTTTAGTGGTCTTTTAGTAGTAAATGGCCAAGTCTCTTTGCTGCCTAAGCGAGCAGTCCTTTGAAATTGTCGTTTATACGACCACTGTTGATAAATGACGAAGTCATTTGGAGATACATGATCTTTTATTATATATCATTATTATATTGCCAGATTATGTTATTTACTGTCGCTATGGTATATCTCTGTCCGCCATTGCTTGTACGGTCTCTATCATACTTGCTGCTGCTGCTTCTACCACCGCTTCTGCTGCAGTAATAGAAAGCGGACTGTCCCTAAAGCGTCTTTGCAAAATCGGAAAGAGTTTTCAACGTTGCAGATGGACCGCAAATACGCCATATCATGCTGTATCAGCTGTTCAAGGAGTATGCTGAGGATTCAGGATGCTCTCAGAGCTTTGCCGGAAGCTGTGATAATATTTTGGGACGCTGGATAGAGGTTTTCACATGCATGCAGGTTCCAATAACAATCTTCCAAAGACCTGCCTGATGTATACGAGCTTCACAAGATCAGGTGTACGGGAACCGTCTTTTAGTAAGGGAAAAATTGGAAAGAATTGTGCATGAGTGTCAATAGGTTGCTCAGGGCAGTGGAGAGTGTTTCAGAAACGCTTCAGGGCGTGTGGAGACTTTGTTCAGGGTGCAGAATAGCATTGGGAAAGGGCATGGACTATGAATAATTGAGCTTCTTGAGGCAAAGGATCGTCGTATCGCTGATAGCTCATATGAACTCCTGAAGTCCTGTAGGAGGAGGAAGAAGAGGATGTGGGTTGTGAACGTTTGGAGGATATTGGGAATGACTCGTTTGTTTGAGGTGGATGCTGGCAATCGGCTGGTAAATACGAGTATAGATTTGCGTACGATGAATGAATTTAGTTGAATGTTGAGAGAGAAATCTTGAGTGGTATGCAATGATATAAGAACAGTCCTGAGTGTTATCCAATGCTTTCAGGGCAGTTCCGAGTGTTATCCAGTGAATGATGAGAGAGTAGTCCAAAGTCCTCTGTAGCATTGAATGCTGAGAGGCAGTCACGAGTGTCATGAGCCCAGTAACAAGTGCACTACGAGTAGGAATATCGCGGCCGGACCGCCCCCACCTGCTATGTATCGCGGCACGACCGCCCCCACCTGCCCTGCCGTCGAGAACGTTGCGGAATCGGGTTGTTAAGTGAAGGATCGCTATCGTGTCGGATAAGATGGATGGGTTAGGAAGGTGCTCGGAGGATAGGGTCAGCGCTAGGCGCTTCGGGTTAGGATTGCGGAAGGAAAGATCGGGATCGGTTATGGGTTTCTATGTTGGTTGTACGGTATGAGTCATTGGGATTAGTCAGCGGAGGATTTCCTTGGGTATATTAGAAGGCTCTCTCTCGCTTCGTTTCTGTTTCTCTTCTCTTCTTCTTTCCTTACGCAACGTCTTCATTTGTCTTCGAGCCCGACCGCTCGGAGGTTCCCTCCTCGTCGATAAACTGGATACCAGAGTTCTAGTTTCGCCTACGGGTCGCTAGTTCCCCATGTTATGACACGAGTCTCCCTCTCCTACCCCCCCTTTCACCGGGTTGATGCCTTCGGGATTGCGTCCATCACCCACCAAACCTCGCCAAAACGACGGCCACCGCCAGACGGTCGTTCCCCCCCTCTTTGCTGCTCATCGCACGAGCACCACACACGTCGGGTTCGCACACTGTCAGTACTCTCTAGTCAGCGAGAGCCCACTGCCAAAGCGCTCGACAGCCCGGAAAGTTCGCTTCCTCACGGTCGCGAAACTATTCTCAAATTCAAATTTTACCCGAGGTCACTCACGTGACCTTACCCCTCTTTACGGCCCTAGCCAGGCAACCCATTTTAAAACCGAGGCGGCCCGATCCCCTCACCAATCCATACTGGTCTCCCCGAAGACCACCCCTTCAACACCACGGTCGGCACTTTCGATTGCGACCACCCATTCCTACCGAGTTGGCAACCCCAACTCACCACCTATTGCACGGCCCCTCCAGAGGCCTCCATACTTACGACTTGGGCACAGTCTTTAGCCGTTGCTCCTGGGACCGACGACCCCACCCCCATCTCAACACTGAAAAGGTTTTTAATAGCCAGCTTTGCGCCGGCTCCCTTCTCTTCCCATACTCACCCGCCTCGCTGCCTGACCAGCAGATGCCCGAGGCACCACTCTTGACCACCAACCATCGCTTTCACACCTCGGCCCTTCGTCGGCTTACTATTCAATGATTCAACGATCACGGTACCCCAGCCCCAGGTTAACCTCGCAATGACCTAGCACTTTCACCGGTGACCTGAGAGCTTGTGTTCTGGAATCCGCTAAGAGGACCCCATCGTTCAACGAAATTAAGTGCGGACTGTAGGATGTCCTTGGAGAAGTATATATGGTTTCATTCTTACTACGGGGAGGTTTCTTTGTTGTCGCTTAGATTCTGCTCACCTGTACCACGCGTTATTAACCCCCTCTTCGTGGGTCCCATACTGTGTCGCGGCCTATGAGTCGTTTGCTTTATTTTTTTTCCTTTGTCTCGCGTTGCTTGGGTTGATCGGCGGTAGTTGTAGTTAGGGTAGTCCGGTGCGCGATAAGCCTTTGGCTTCCATGCGAATAAATATCTATCTATCTATCTTCATTTGTCTTCGAGCCCGACCGCTCGGAGGTTCCCTCCTCGTCGATAAACTGGATACCAGAGTTCTAGTTTCGCCTACGGGTCGCTAGTTCCCCATGTTATGACACGAGTCTCCCTCTCCTACCCCCCCTTTCACCGGGTTGATGCCTTCGGGATTGCGTCCATCACCCACCAAACCTCGCCAAAACGACGGCCACCGCCAGACGGTCGTTCCCCCCCTCTTTGCTGCTCATCGCACGAGCACCACACACGTCGGGTTCGCACACTGTCAGTACTCTCTAGTCAGCGAGAGCCCACTGCCAAAGCGCTCGACAGCCCGGAAAGTTCGCTTCCTCACGGTCGCGAAACTATTCTCAAATTCAAATTTTACCCGAGGTCACTCACGTGACCTTACCCCTCTTTACGGCCCTAGCCAGGCAACCCATTTTAAAACCGAGGCGGCCCGATCCCCTCACCAATCCATACTGGTCTCCCCGAAGACCACCCCTTCAACACCACGGTCGGCACTTTCGATTGCGACCACCCATTCCTACCGAGTTGGCAACCCCAACTCACCACCTATTGCACGGCCCCTCCAGAGGCCTCCATACTTACGACTTGGGCACAGTCTTTAGCCGTTGCTCCTGGGACCGACGACCCCACCCCCATCTCAACACGGAAAAGGTTTTTAATAGCCAGCTTTGCGCCGGCTCCCTTCTCTTCCCATACTCACCCGCCTCGCTGCCTGACCAGCAGATGCCCGAGGCACCACTCTTGACCCACCCCCCTCGCTTTCACCCCTGACGCTGCTGCGGCGGTCTCTTCCTGCCTTCGTGCGCTTGGTTTCCCAGTCCTGTTAAGGTTTGTCCACAGATACGACACGGGAACTTTGTTAATGATGCCGTTTCAGGTTGAACGCCAGGTATAGGATCATGTCTCGCTTATATGTAGTTGACGGAGAAGTTTGGGTTTTTTATTCTTACTACGGGGAGGTTTCTTTGTTGTCGCTTAGATTCTGCTCACCTGTACCACGCGTTATTAACCCCCTCTTCGTGGGTCCCATACTGTGTCGCGGCCTATGAGTCGTTTGCTTTATTCTTTTTCCTTTGTCTCGCGTTGCTTGGGTTAGTCGGCGGTAGTTGTAGTTAGGGTAGTCCGGTGCGCGATAAGCCTTTGGCTTCCATGCGAATAAATATCTATCTATCTATCTATCTTCATTTGTACTCAGTATCAATTGGTCTCACCTGGTATATCATACTAGGCGGAGCCATTCTGTTAGTTCCAATATATTCTGTCCGATCGGTATTCAAGTCCGATCTCCTGTCCCGTCCTGAACGTATCCCGAGTCGATCTCCGCCTCGGTTCCTCCTCGTCCTGTCTCTAGATCCTCGCCCCGTTAGACTATGCCGTCGAGAACGTTTCGGAATCGAGTTATTAGATGAAGGATCGGTTTCGCGTCGGATAAGATGCATGGGTTAGGAAGTTGCTCGGGGGATACGGTCAGCACTAGGCGCTTCGGGTTAGGATTGCGGAAGGAAAGACTGGGATCATTTATGGGTTTCTATGTGATCGTATATTGTGAGTCATTGGGGATTAGTTATCGTAAGATTTCCTTGTGTATATTATAGAGCTCTCTCTCACTTTGTTTCTGTTTCTCTTCTCTTCTTCTTTCCTTACGCAACTTTCACATCTGTCTCCGAGCCTGACCGCTCACGAGATCTCTCCTCGTTGATAAACTGGATACTAGAGTTCTAGTTCTGTCTACATGTTGCTAGTTCCTCATGTTATGATACGAGTCTCCCTCTCTCTTTTCCCCCTTTCTACCGGGTTGATGCTTTCGAGATTGCGCCCATCACCCACCAAACCTCACCAAAACGACGACCACCGCCAGACAGTCGTTCCCCTCTTTTTTCGGCTGCTCATCGTACGAGCACCACACATTTCGGGTTCGCATACTGTCAGTACTGTCTAGTCAGCGAGAGCCCACTGCCAAAGCGTTCGACAGCCCGGAAAGTTTAGCTTCTTCACAGTCGCAAAAACTATTCTCAAATTTTTACCCAAGGTCACTCATGTGACCTTACCCATCTTTACGGCCTTAGCCAGTCAACGCATTTTTTAACCGAGGCGGCCCCATCCCCCTACCATACATACTGGTTTCCGCGACCACCCCTTAACCACGGTCGGCACTTTCAATTGCGAGCAACATTCCTACCCGATTTGGCAACCCCAAATCACCTACTTGCATGACCCTTCCAGAGGCCTCCACACTTACGACTTGGGCACAGTCTTTAGCCGTTGCTCCTGGGACTGACGACCCCACCCATATATCAACACGGAGAAGGTTTTTCAATAGCCAGCTTCGCGCTGCGCTCTCTTCTCTTCCCATATTTACCGCCCTTGGTCTTCCTCTGCCTTCGTGCTCGGGTTCCATGTGACACTGTTAAGGTTCGTCCACAGGTACTGTCTATTGGTGTAAGTAACGATCTTTTTTTGCATGAACGATCCGGTTGGAAAAGCTCACTTAGTTTGTTGGACGGAGAAGTTTGGGTTCTTTCTTACTACGGGGAGGTTTCTTTGTTGTCGCTTAGATTCTGCTCACCTGGACCTCGAGTTATTAACCCCCTCTTCCTGGGTCCCATATTGTTTCACGGCTATAGTTGTCTCGGTAGTTAGTTTATTCTTTTCTTTTGTTCGGGTTAGTCAGTGGAGGTTTTAGTTAGGGTAGTCAGTGCGCGATAAGCTTTTAGCTTCTATGCGAAATAAATGATACATCCATCTATCCTCATCTGTACTCAGTATCAATTGGTCTCACCTGGTATACCACACTAGGCTAAGCCATTCCTATATTCTGTAAGTGATCAATATATTCTGTTCGATCGGTATCCGAGCTCGATCTCCTGCCCCTGTCCTCGAACGTATCCCGAGTCGATCCTCGCCTCAGTATTGCCCCGCCCTGCTTCTAGAACCTCGCCCCGTTAGAAGGAACTTAAGCCCAATTGGACCGTCAAGTTCAAATAAGGTCGTTCTGCTAGGACGCATGCGGATTGGAAAGAGGAGGTGAGTTTTGGCCGTTCAGTATCTGAGTCTGTTATCCAGCAAGCTTGCTCGACCAGCATGTTGTTGCTTATGCATGGAAAACTATTTCCAGCAAGCCCGCGCCAGACTGCTTCTTTGGCAGGGCGTTGAGCTTTTCAGACAAGTTGTACGATTGCCTCAAATTCAAAGCTAAAATGCCTTTCACGAAGCGACAGATACATACACCTTTGTGGGAGAGCCGGTAGTTATCACCAGTATAGACCACAGTGCTCTTATAAGTATTTCACCACTGACCGTTCAGCGGTGTAAAGGATACCCAGGTGAGATATCATTTGAGCAACTGGTGATGCCTAGCTAGCCTTCAAGGGAAATGTATCAATCCAAGGGGCTTAAAGTGTGGAGTTGCCACCTTGGATAGTATCATTACAGATGGTTCCGTAGCCCCACAAGCATTGGTGAGTGCTATGAGAGCATCCTCAGAGCATTTGTTTTGCTCTCTGGACGTGAGCGATATTTCTTGGCAAAGCCTGCCAAACAGCTCGTTAGCGACTGGCGCAGATAGCATATATTGTCGAGTGCTTTACAGGGGTGAGAGCTATCTCCTGGTTGAGCCTGGCAAACAGCATGTCGGCGAGAGGTCTCATGGCGCAGATTCCCTTATCGAGTACTATCTAGACGTGAGCGATATCTCTTAGCGGAGCTTAGAGAATCGAATATTCGCAGTAAGTTCCTAGGCGGAGGGCAATTGATGGGTCGCGCTCCAGACGCGGGTACGACACCCCTCATCAGTAAAAAATTGGGTCTTGTCTGGACGCACCAAGTGCAATTGGACGCAGCAGGCGCACAAGATGTTTTCTTACGCGCATCGCTATGCCCCGTCGCAATCTGAGGGCACCCGCTTGTCTTTTGACCAAAAGACGAACAGCACATCCAGACGCAGGTAGCTTTTGCCTGGTAAACGGGTTTCGCTAGCACATTTTGGTGGCAAAATGAGATCACTCAGCAATAGGTACATAGACTAGGACACTGGTTCCGCGCAATTGTCACGTATTTTGATTCACATATCTGCGTAATTCGATGTATATATTTGCTGGCACCCCACCAACCTCCGCTTACTCCTGCCCCAGTGGACTTACTTCCTACCTGCCGAGCTGCACGCTGAGGTCCCTGCTGAATAGCGGTCTGAGCTCCCCGCTGAGCTCCCCGCTGAGCTGTGAGCTGAATTGTGAGCTCAATCGCGGGCAGAATAGCGGGCAGAATAGACTGCTGAGCTGCCCGCGGCGGCGTAATTATACTGCACGATGTAGAGCCCACAGCGGCGTCAGTATAGGCATCAATATACTGGGGTATTCGTACCTGCTGCGGCGTTAGAAAAGGCGTCAATATACTGGGTATTTGACGCCTTCAGCGGCGTCAGTATAATCATTAATATACTGGGAATTCTACGTCTTCAGCGGCGTCTTCAGCGGCGTCAGCAGCGGCGTCAGCAGCGGCGTCAGCAGCGGCGTCAGCAGTGCCGTCAATATACTGGGGTATTTACCCGCAGCGGAGTCAGTATCAGGGTGCAAATATACTGGGAATTTGAGACCTCCAGCGGCGTCAATATCCTGGAGAATTTGGTGGCTCCAGCGGCGTCAATATACTGACGAATTGGTGCCCGCAGCAGCGTCAGCAACGGCGTCAATATACTGCAGCGGGGGGATATACTGGAGTATTTGTACCTGCAGCGGCGTCAGTATAGGCGTCGATATACTGGGGCATTTGACGCCTTCAGCGGAGTTGGTAGAGGCATCAATATGCAGAGGGAGGTAAATACGTATCCACGTATTGATAGAGGCAGGAGGTAGGTGTCGAGGTGTGCGTGGGTCCTCGAGGTGTGGAGAAAGCGTCAAATCCGACGCAATATTAGCCTTAGCACTAGCGCTAGTAGTATGGCAGAATAGCACGTCAAAATAAAGTTAAAAGACGTTTAAAATGACGTTGAAAGATGTTTAAAGACGAGATATCACATTATGGAGACGAGGTTTTTGGCGTAAATGACGGATTTGCGCATCTAGACGCACCGCTTTGTCGTGCGCAAGCGTATTTTTTGCTGATTATGAACGATACCCGTTTTGATTCCAACCGGCACATAGTAATGAGTTTTCAAATTTCTGTGAACATGATTCTCAGTTTTTCTATATGACTAAAAACTGTTAAAAGCTTGGAGAGCCCAATAACTTTTGTAATCTCGCTCGCTTAATATAAAATTGCCGACAACTTGGGCAAGCCATAGAGTCTGGATACAGTCCTTGGGATTTGCAGGTAGCGGAATTAATGTTGAGATCATTTTGAATGGTTAAGCTAGAATAACGTATATGTTTGGTTATGCGAGATATATGGTTGAAATAGTTACTAAAACAAGTGATTTAATATGAATGCCCCTCTTTTGGTTCTGGCTTACTATTAAATTTTATAACTATGTGTTTCCTATGCTTTTTATCCGCAATGGCTCCTGCGCCGAAACTTGCAGCGCCGCGCTCCCAAAGTGAGACCATGCTGCTATACACAACACCCACGTTTCTACCAGAATCATAGAATCTCACTCGGTCCTTGATTTCCTGCTGAATGGTACCATTTGTTCACACTTCAGTACTGAGAGTAGTTGGTATGAGCGCTAGTCTCAATCATGAACCGTCACTCGGTTGGAGCGCCTTGGTATTTGCGCTGTGGGTCCTACTGTCAGGTTTTTACGCGTGAGTAATATACTAAGCGCTTGCACTGCTCTACCTCCGCTACACCAGAGATTCGACAGGCACCATTCCTCGCCTACCTATCTCCCTGATCTCCCGCCCCGTTCCCGCCGGCCGCAACACTTCATAGCTCCGACCGCACGGAAAAGGACACATTGCATCTACAGAAGATCACAATCATATATAGAAATAGCACCCGGTGAGCAGTACCAGCGGGTGTGAGAACACAACTACAGGCAGAAGAAAAAAGAAAACACAATGTTGCTCGACCTACTCGTGTGGCGCGCGTGTTGTGCATGAGGTATGGTGTAACTGGAGACAGCTCATGGCTCTTATGTGTTCAAGTGGAAGCTGAGGTGGAGAGTAAGGTTGGACGAAGAGTCCTTGATCTGTGGGCGGGGTTGGAGTTGCTGCTTCTCGCGTTGTGAGATTATCGCGCGTGTCTTCGTCTGTTGCTCTTCTCCCATCACTGGCCGGGGAATAGTCACCCACAAGTCTGCACACGTACAGTACACTCTCTCCGGTGGTCCGAGCACCGCCACTCATGAGCTTTCCTTTTTTCTCTTTAATTCCTTATTAATTGCATGCAGACTGCCAACCGTACCCCCCGAGATTGCCTTGAGACTTGTGAATACTTAACTCCGCCGGCGATCCCCCCCCGAATACAGTCTACCAAGCCACCCCCGCACCCACAACACTCGCGAAGGCCTCCTTTCCGCTGACATGTAACTCACTGCAGGATGAGGGACGGATGAGCCATGCCCACCGAACTTACCTCCCCTGTTTAGCGTCCCCGAGGCCAGATGGCGTCTGCGAGGCAGGCGATACATATGCCAGCGCGTCCAGAGGTCGTGGGGGTTGCAGCCACAATGGGGATGTATATAAATACATGTACATACCTCCCGGTAAACGCACCGGGCGAAAGGGGGGCTATCTGTTCACCGTGTGCTTGAGGCTATCTCGCATAGCTATTTGAAAAGGACTCTAGTGAAATAGGAGCGGTGGGGAACACTGGCTATGCCAGCATCATGGAGTATCACTCGATACCAAATTGGTGCGGAGACCCCCTATTAAGCTTCTTTTGTTTAATTCATTAATTGAATGCAGTGGTCCGGGGATTTGTGATGCATATCCCGCGTATAATATGATATTTTCCTCGATATGAACGGCATGCGGAGACTTCCCGGAAGAGCACAACAGACAGCCATTCATCAAGAGTGTTCGTGATTCACATCAAAGTTATTCAGTGCGTGATGTGACTTAACAGATTTTACAGTCAAATTGAGGAACTAAAATGTATCAATATAATCGTAGCCAGAGGGTGACAGGGAATAAAAATACCATGAATATCTAACGTTGACTTTAACCACCATTGGCTGTTGCTGTGTTGAGGTTTTGAACATTTCAATAGGCACTTTGATTCCTGACTTGAGCTGGACATGTCGTATTAAATCCGGATCACGAACACTTTTGATGAGTGGCTGTACATAGGTTGAGTTGGGCAACGGCAATCTACGGATTCTGATGGTGGATGGAGTCGAAAAACACAAGGAACTCTCCAGGTACGACCCAGGCCATTTATCACCGTTCCAAAGGCGGTGGGTGGTGTCTAGAAGATAAGAAGTGCGAGGTTTTAAAAACTCGTTCCTATGTTTTGGCGCCCTGTAGTTGGCCTCTGATAGCCCGGGTATACAGACCCGCAGACTGAGCACTACTTAAGCAGGCAGACACCTCCGAGCCTAGTAGCTACCCCAGTTTGTCCGTTTATAGGCTGGGGCAAGGGGGAGTTTATACATGGGCACACGTAGTTGGACTCTATTTAATTGCGTAGGCACGCGCTGATGTAGGGTCTGCGCCTAGTTGTGGAGTCTTTTCTTTTATAGTATAGTAGATTTAGGGGTCGAGACCAGAGTCTTTGGGTTTAATGTCGTTGGGCGGCGGGTAAGCATAGATTTATGCAAGGCTGGCCTGGACTCTATATCTGTGAAGCGAGAGGTGGGTATACAGAGGTAGATAACGTTCATATGAAGACTTATTTGAACACTGAAGGATAGGAATCAGGTTAATTGGCCAATCTGGATCATGGACGGACCTGTCCTGATGAGAAAGACCTCCGCGTTGTGTCTAGATATATTTTTATATGAAGCCTCAGTAGCGGCTAAGGATGCGTGGGCTTTCCCTCGAGGGCTTACAAACATAACAGAACCAGCTAGGGCCCCAGAATGCAAAACATGAAAAAAACAGAAAAGGTTTACTATGTAGGCTAGTCTCAATACTTTCGCGAAGTAATCAATCAATCAAAGTCTGTACGCAATTAATGGATTAAACAACAACAAAAAGCAAAAGGAATCGGTCGATTAATCAGTCTGTCTGCATACAGTTAATGAATGAAATAAAGAAAAAAAAGAAATAAACTCAACTCTTTCGAAGCTTGCGAGTGATATTCTGTGACTATGATATCGTTGGGTGACAAAGTTGTATGAAGATAGGCCATGAAAGGACTATAAATCCGCGACCACAATATTTATAGAGAAGATAGTTATGTGGTTTGAGAGCTGAAAATCGATAGGAAATAGCTTCCAGGTCTGCCCCGTGATTAACGACTTTGTACCTAGGGGTGTCGGTACATATCTCAAGAATGAGAGAATACATGTACGTTCAGATGAGGGTATAGAAAGGTCAGTTTTAATGTATAGGTTCTCTTTGTGATGAAAAAATGAAAAAAAACGTCTGTCACCAGACTATACAAAGAATAATAAAACCCGTTTCTACGAGAATAGCGCCATGTAATCACTCTGGACTGCTACTAGATCAACAAGAGGTCAATCTTGAGATAGCTCGGGTATCAGGAACTACGAGATCTCTCTCTGATTTATGAGAGGGGTGGAAACATCCTCAAGTATCCTCTTATTTTGCCATCACTACACCTCTGCACATGACATGTTGTTATTAAGATCTACAGTCACTTGAGATCTGCAAAAGTGTTCGTGATTCCGATTTCGGAGTGAGATATTTCTCCTGATGTAATCATGGTGAACCTTCAAGGGAGGATTTTCCCACTGACTCAACGAAGGGTAAGTTCAATGGTTTGGGTTCTTTTATATATAGTCATGAACTAATGTTTTGTATATTTTCGTTATCTTGAATCTCAAATTAATAACATTAACCCTACTGGTGTGCCGCGCTGCGAACTGACATTAAAACTCAATCACGAACACTTTTGCTATACATATATATAGACCTTTTTAAATGGGTACATACATATCATTATGAGCGCGTAGTTAGAGCATCCGTTACTCGGATTTTGGTGGGCTGCACCTGCTGGTTGGCAGGAGTCAGTCAGGATTAGGGTCACTGTTTGCGACCAATCAGGTATAAGGACCATTATTTTAAATAATGTTCAATTGTATGCAGAGCGTAGTCTATGAAAACATCACTCTACCCCAGAGTCTCCCATGCTCCTCCACCACCACTTGCAACTGACAAAGGAAAGAAAAAGGGAGAAAAGAAAAGAGCTGAAATGACAGTGAAAGCATGTGGGCCCGTTGATCGCGTGCTGTCCAAACTATAGCGTAACTTGAGGAAATCCACATAATAGACTAGTTATAGAGCTCCACGTACTCAAATTTGATTCGAAGTTTGTTGCTACCGAACCCAAACAAATCTGGTTTCGTTGCTTGCGGAGATGCAGGCAGATCTCGGATATACGTAATTAACTGAGAAATCGTAATCTCGAGATCGGTTGAGTCCGGGCCTACGATAGAAAGGCTTCCGATGCGAAAACTATCCCCGTTATCGATGTCACCCAGCCGATTAAAACGCTCGAAGATCGTGCTTTCTAATTGACGCGCTGCATCTGAGATTGATTGTTTAGCAGTGTTGAGGTAGAGAATATCCTTTTCTAGTTTTTTTTCTAAGTCTTCGAAATGAAGAATGAACCATCCGTTTGCGATCGAGGGGTTGCTGCTAGTCGACATTTGGATGTTCTGCACCGTCCCTATACTACTAAAAATTTTAGTCAGTATATACGTATATCTAGCTTATAATCACCCTTGCTATTATCGGAAAACCTCACCTCACAATATCTATGAAGGGGTGTTAGATTCTTAGCTATGGTAAACCTCGAGGTAGCTCTATTCTCGTCGGTCTTCTGTTGTAAAGAGGATGGCCTTTTCCAAAAAGGGCGGGGTAACACTCGCCTATAAACCCGCCCGTAGGTCGGTAGGGCAAGTGAACTTACTTCCTCTTTGGGAGGAACGGGTGTGTGGTATCAAGGCAGCCCATTATGCTGGACTATGCCAAGCCATCGACGATGTCTACGGTGTCTCGGCCAAGGCTGAGGCTTCAGACTGTCTAAACAGAAGACGGATTGCAAGGCCTATGGACTACATAATTACCCAAAGAAGCTAGTCATATTATTTGTAATGATGGTTTATTTTCGACTGTGGCGAATAAATTTTAGACGAAGGGATAGTCTGCCTGCCGATAGGGTCATTGGACAGACTGGCTTGGCTAAGAGCTTTTTTTTTCTGTTTCTAGGTATATATGTACATAAAGGTCGCGTGCAGTTAAAAACTATCCCTTCCGTCATTTTCACGGGTTTATATTTTAACCAAGGTACCGCAGGATCTCAGGAATAACGAATATGACTGGGCTGGGGTGCTGCTTACCCGTTGGGCCTCAAGACGACCAAAAGCTACGCTTTGGGTCTTTCTGATTGAGGCTCAACAAGTATTTGACCAATCCGAAGCCCAAGGTTCCAGTCCAGTTCGATTCGTTATTCCTGAGATTTTGCGGTAGGCGATAGTATTACTACAGTAGGGTTAACGGCTTCACTATCACCACTTGGGGTATTTCTATTGCTCCTCCAAGGCTAGCCGTGACCTGTATCAACCTCTTTCGGTAGTCGTTCTTTCCTACCTGGGCCGATCGCCAGCACTAAATCCCCCCCAAAACCCCTGAAAATTCGGGACAAATGAGGGGATAGCGTAGGCTTGGCTAAGAGCTTCAGGCAGTCCAAGTAGAGTACATATAGCCGCGTTCGAAAGGACTTGGCACCCCAGGCCAAACCACGAAGGCTTTCTAACTCTCTTATATTCAAGGTCATAATTGGAGAAAGCTTTAATATCTCCATTGTGATCATGTCTTAAAATTATGAATATGCGGGAGTAAATATGGTTGTTGTACAATTCATTAACGGACTCAATATACTCTCTATTTCATGACGTTTCCGGACTGGACTGGGTCTGCATATGGGGGTAAATCGTGCATAACAACCATATTTTGGTGGTATGCAGTCCAGTCCGGAAACGTCACGAAATAGAGAGTAGTAGGGTGCCAGGACTACATGTAAGTGAGAAGACAGCCTTCACGCAATCTTAGCAGTGTGGTGTCTTCTCACTTACCCCTTGACCCGCCAAATTCCATAGATGTCTAAATCCGACTGTACAGCGGTCATCGGTGGACCGAGCCACAATTTTGCCTGCAAACGCGTATTTTTGTGGCGTTCCGTCCGATGACTTATTACCCACCGCTGTAGCATACATACATGTAGGCTCCCTACTAACAACCTCTGGGATTCAAATATGCCCATGAGGACTCTATCTCGTATGAATTGCTTTTATATTGCGTTCTTAAATTCACACAAAAAGAAGAAAAAAAACTGTTTTATGCATTGATATTTCCCGACGCGAGGGGGTAATTCAGTTATCGAGAATATGTAATGTACTCATTCGCGGTTATACATGAAACAAGGTAGGCCATGATGTTATTCCTTGATGATTAATTCCGAGAGTTAGTGAAGAAGTCTTCTAATGAGGGTGTTTTGAAGGTCCGCCATAGTGACATATAGAGAAATATCTCGCTCCGAAATCGGAATCACAAACACTTTTGTAGAGTCTGTCAGTATTTGTTCTCTTACATCTATCTATTGCAGTAGCTGTAAGTAAGACCGAAAACAATATGATGTCCTATTCCAGGAGGTCTCAGACTACATGTACATGTAGGTTATGACATGAGCGACTAAGTCATACGTTACAGCTCCGTGACCAAAGCTAGACTAGCGCGCCTAGGGCCACGCGTCTGTCTGGTCCTTGCCTCTGCTTCACACCACCTCTGTTTACATGTTTCTCTGTTACGCCCCACAACGATGAGGAAGGCTACATGTATGTAGTTTAGATTTAAAACTCAATGCTAGCCAAGAAATTTACTCTTTTCCATTTTTGAAGCCCTCTGTCGTTCTGTTTTCTTCTTTCAAAATTTCTTTCCCCTTTGAGCGGTTTGTTTCATTTTCTCCTCCAAACCTTCTCCATTCGTTGTTTCTTCACTTTTTTTCCGAAGATAAGCTTTTGGATTGTGTATCAGCTTTCGCCAATACATCAAAAGTTGATTTGTGAAGGGGTCAATGCTAATTCTGATACCGTCAGTAATTTCAGTAACTTTATGAGCACCCCGAAACACAAACCCTTCCCCATCACCAATTTGGACCCGAATTTTCAACTGCCAGAGCAATAAATCTGCTCCTGAAATCCCATTTCCATAAGGGACAACGCGATCGAATCTAGTAGGCGAATCCATCTAGTCTTGCTTGGAAGCTGCAACTTCACCAATTTGTCCCCGATTGATGCAGACTGCATGGAATACTGCCCCTAAAAGACTGAGTTTAAACTAAATCTTTAGTTTTAGTTTTTCCATCTGTTTCTCAACAGCACAAGCTTGGTGAACATGTTACCCAGACTCTTGGATCCGCAATTCCTGAGAAATGCAATCAAAAATATAATTGTTCTCAGCCAACTATTTTTGAGAAGCAGACTTATCTTCTATCATTTCAGTATTCTCTCTCATTGCTTTCCCATAATCCGCCCAAACAGTGTCCACCTTCGTCTCATATTCTATCTCTTCCACTGCCAACAGCCTCCTCAAGCTCTCGCCCCACCTATCCACATCCACCGCATTCCCGGTCCACTTGCCACCGCTCTGACTATCTGCGGTCTCCGCCTAGCCGGCGGCCGCCCCGACATATCGTATGTATGAGCACACACTATGCGGGTGAAGCAGGAGCAGGTGTAGTTATGGGAGATCCGCCGCATCCGCCGTCCGCAGGGTGATGAGATGGACTTCCAGGATATCACCGGCGAAGCGAGTGCCGCCTTCCGCCGTGCTGGTGTACGAAACGAAGCCGAGAAACGTTTCAGACAGAAACCCGATGCGCGCTGGATATTAGCGAGCGGGCTAGTGGTGTGTAGCGGTGGTGGGGGGAATTTGCGGGTGAGAGGTGGCTCAGGTGCAAAAGTTCGGGGAAGGATAGTTATCCAGTGCCGCGCTGTCCTCGGTGCACATGTTCGCCCCACACATCAAACACACCATCCTAGCTTGAGCTCAAAAGCGTTCTGTTCGCCACCGTATCTGTGCTTCCCTCCGCCCCCCCAAAGTAGACACCTTCAACTACACGGCGACGGCTATATCCAAAGAGCTTCGTCGAGCTCCGACCAGAAGTCCTCAGAAGGGATGACTTGGGCCAGGAACGGGCGATTCAAGATGAAGAGATGACGAAAGCGCTGACAAGACATCCTTGACGCTGCATTCCTGCTAGCCTTCTTGTGTGGTAGGGCCTAGGGTTCGTTTTCAGGAGCAGTTAGCGGGCGCGGTCACAAACCGCCACCACCCGCACCCACCCACAGCCCCCACCACTGCTTACCCGCCTATAAAAAGGTCTTTTTTGTATGTACAGGTGGTAATAAATCAAGCAGGCAAGCTATACACGAACACCACAATATATCTTCTTCAGCTATCTGTCAAATCGAATATTGCCTACATGTACCCCCACCCCATTCGCTCCATACATGTATTTCATCGAATGTTTGAATTCCTGATATATTTGAATGCGAACAGTTTCGATGCGTTGGCCCGGAAAATCATCCCCAAGCATAACACCCCAAGGGAACATAGACGCATACATTTTGGGGACCGAGCTGGATCGGACGTACTCTACAGTCCTGGGAGAAGTGTGAATATGATTGAAACGAGCTGGCTTTGGCTAAGCCGTGAATAAGGGAACTTGGATGGTAGAACCGTTCAGCACTGCCAGATTTAGTTGCGCACGATCCCGATTCCTTGTGTGAGGTATAATATTTGGATAGGGGCTACTCGATAGACTGTCATGTCAACTCGTGGATAATGGCATCGGTGGAAAGTTTAGAAAAATTCCTCAACCAGTACGGACATAACAGCTCTCACTAACACAATTTTGAAAGGTGTCATATTTCTCCGCCAGCGATTATTTAACCCCGAGCCCCTGAGCCCCCAATACCGCTTCCTCGCCCGATACCCAAAACTCTAGCTTCCATGCAGAACCTTTTCCAGGACCGGAATGAGTATACACTGAGGTTGAGACCTATGTGATGTGGTAAAGGGTGTATTGACAATGACCAGGGCAAGTACTGCGTGTGATTACCATTGCATCTCTCCAGTTATCTATACACTCGCAATGTCCTGGCGTTTTTGAACTGGGCCACTATTGCATACACCGAAAATCCGAAGCTTGGCATACTCTTGTATGGTATGCAATATCAGTCGCGTCTAAAAACGTCAGGACATTGCGAGTACATGATTCTATGCACATATTCCCGGGATCCCCGCGTCGTTACACTCGACTGCCTGCCTGCCCGACCATACTCCCGTTAGATATCTCTCCAAGCCGGTTGTAGTTGAAGCCTTTGTTATTAGGTACCGGAACAGGAGCTGGAATGGGGTTCCTGGTAGGCGCCAAATACCGTTCTTGATAGACGTCGAAACGTACGGCCTCCCGAAAGGCGACAAGAGGAGAATTCCGTTCGTATGGATTTGGTATATCGATAAGAGGACTATGAGCTGCCGGTATAGTTATCAGAACATGGTGGTTTGTAGTTTCGTACGTGGGGAGGTGAGTAGGTAGATAGATGAGGTTGAATTAGCATAGCTGTGGGGAGCTCACAATGACAGGCGCGCCAA
Source organism: Morchella conica (assembly GCA_008079325.1). Taxonomy (NCBI): domain Eukaryota; kingdom Fungi; phylum Ascomycota; class Pezizomycetes; order Pezizales; family Morchellaceae; genus Morchella; species Morchella conica. The sequence goes on along the minus strand of VOVZ01000069.1, from coordinate 80,567 downwards.
GCCTGTCGTTATCTGCAACATGGCGTTATCGATATGTGCAACGCAACGAACCCCCAGTTCACTCTACTGCGGTACTTGATTGGAATGGGGCATATGGCCAGAGATACGTTCTCCTCGCCAGGTATTTGGCTGTGTGAACGGTTTTACCGGGCTGAAAACACCATCAAGATTCAACATCGCTCTCGATACCACCTCTATCTCTAAACGTAAAGTGAAGGCCTCTTCCAGGGGTTATATTGAGGGCGATCGCCAGCATATTTTTTCGACATTCATTTGCTTAATAACATATACAAATTACGTGCCAAGAGTAGTCTAGGACTACATGTAGGCAAAGTACTGACTACAAGCGACATTGCCCCAGTCAGAAAATTTTTATATCTCAATAACCAAGAATTATTTTAAGAGTCCGTGCAGATAAAATGATAAAGCAGTTAAAGCTGAGTAGATCTATCCAGCGGGATTAAAAGTATATGTGGTGGTTGATGAGATATAACCGGTCAAGTTTGAGGTGTCCAAACTACATGCTCCGTCTTGGCACCACTAATCCTTTTGCTGGTGCCTCTGCCAGCCCTCTCGCTGATTTTTCGGGACTGAGAAAGTGCAACTCTTAGGTGGGATTTGCCTCATCTCGCATATTGGGGATGTGATGCTGGACTGGAATTGGCCAACGTCACTCTCAGCCACAAGCTGGGTCCCCTGATGTTTCATGAATCTCAGTGGGCATCGGAATAGGCCTATTTGCGGGTAAATGGCCGATTCTTATGGAGAGGGGGTGCGGGAAGTGGGATGCGGTCTTTACTGTGCTCTTCTAACAAGGGGCAGATTGAAGCTCAGAGCTTAGGTTTTGTTTAATTCTACTCTACATCGCGCAGGGTGGATCTAGTGAGACACGTAAATTCTAGGACTTCCTATTAAGTAAAGCAAAGCCAAGTCACGTTTCCTCGAATGATAGAGAATGCCTTATTGATGGTTCAGTGGCTTTGCCGCGGGGATTCTGGAATATTGAGTCTGCGTGTCCACCAGCCAAGAGGTACCCTGCTTATATAATTAACGTTACACACTGATTCCAACGATCAATATGCAGCCAAGTGAAGAAATGCACTAGATTCGCTGGACAGGCTTGTACGTAGCGCTGCAGAGTGGTAAAAACATAAATAGCAGGCTATACCCAAGTTTCTGCAATCACTCTCTGCCTTTCTAACCCGAACAACAGAAAATTCATTATCACACCACAAGGCTAAACCTACGCACATGGATACAACTACCGGTGCCCCCGAGGTAGAACCGAGTCCCCGAAGACAGAACGTCCGCTGGGGGCCGACACCAGCTCCAGAGAGCGCTATCAATAATACTACCGAGAACTCTCTTAAAACTAGTGCACTGCCTTCTCCTATTTGCTTCCGGATTAGAGGAATTCCTCCACATTGGGAAAGCGAAGATGTCATGGAGCACTTAAAGAACCATATGCAAATTGATAGTGAACTGGATTGGAAGGCGGCAAGGCTGTCTGGCCCTTTTCCATCTCCTTTTGGGGATAGGCAGTGCGCTTTACTCAACTTGGATCGCTGCACAGACTATCTTGGTACAAAATTTTCAGATCAGAACACCAAAGATTACTCAGTCGTTGAAGTAAACCAAAAAACCTTTCACATGGTTATCGACAGACACTTTTACGACTTGACCCCACTGAATAAGCCCAGCCTTCCAATTGTCGCTGAGTACGTTTCTCTCCCTATAATGTTAGCATGCCGTGTTCAAGCCCTAACACTGCGTCCAATATAGTGTGATCGCCATTACTGGCCTGGGTGGCCACGCATTCGGCTCTTGGAGAAGTCGGCGACAAACCTCACGTCCCATCGAACGCCCAATGTGGATACGAGACTTCCTACCTGAAATGTTTCCAAATACTCGCATAATGACGTATGGGTACAACTGTAGCCTGGTCAACCCTAATGAGACCAGAATGATGGATTACAGACAGAACTTGGATGATGCTCTTCTCAATGCTCGGCGTGATTGTAAGGTATGTCTTGTTAGTCAATTATCAATGTTGCAACTCAAAGTCTTCTCTCTTGAGGTGCTGTGGCCTCCTCTTAAGCGTGCATCAAGTGTGGATCGCGCTTTCTGGGGCGTTAAGGCGAATTCTTATTAATTCTAACGATCCTTAGGACCGAAAGATCATATTTATCGGGCATAGCTTAGGAGCGCTTCTGATTATTCAGGTTAGATATGATTCTTAACTCAAAGAGTAGAACACTGATTGGTGTGATAGCTACTAGTTCAGTGGAGTAATAACAAGGCACAAAATCACCTTCGTGACTGTGTTCGTGGAATCTTTTTATTTGGGGCGCCGCATCAAGGAATGGATGCAACGGACCTCTATAGCCTAGTTGAAGAGGACACAGATGGCCAAAAGTGTGCAGGTCTGCTAGCGCAATTGAAAGCGGGTTCTGAGTTCTTGGTGGACCAGCGGAGATCTCTCGTCAACGTTGTGGAAGAATTAAAGGGTGTCATATATTCCTTTTTCGAGACTCAGAAGACAGAAAAGGTAAGGCGTCTAAGAATTAAACCCGCAACCTTCTGTATTTTAAAAGTACTAGGCTGAGGATTAGTGCACAGGTAACCCCAAGGATCGATCTAGAGGCTAAGGAATATGTTGAAAGGGTAAACCCATTCTCCGCCCAGCTCTTTCTTCCCAAGGAAAGATGCATCCAGGTGGACTCAAGCCACACGGATATGGTGAAGCTGAGCTCGGCGGAGGATCATATATTTCAAACTATTGTTACTGGCATTTCGTCCTGTCTCCCGCCCACTGGTGTGTAGCCTTCCAGCCTGATTTAGTTAAGTTAAATATTGCTTTGTTGAGTCTGACCTTAACATAACAGGTGAAAGCTATGAGAGTATCGTAGGAGGTCTATCATGGGCCCTGGCACGCAAGGAGGTTTGGCCAAATGCTATTGACCCACCTAAAAGCGAAAAGCCATGCGACGTTGAGGGCCTAAAAAGGTCTAAACAGTACTGTTGGTTGTTTCACAATCCTGACTATGAAGAGTGGTCTAAAGAAGACAACGGTTTTAAAATTTTGGTTGTTGGAGGGCATAACAACTTAAGTCCCCTCACGTCATATCATCAAGTTATGCCGAAGGTACAAGGCCCTTGCTTGTCACTTTGCTTCTCTTCCAGGTCCACGAGGATTACAAAAGATGCACGTGTTGTGTGGGAATTGTTGAGACAGGCTATGGATACCTGTTCACAGGAACAGCAAGGCTTTATCTTTACCCAATTCCTCAAAAGACTAATAGAATGTAATCCCAATCATGAGCAAGCAGGGCTAGCTTCCAGTCCAAATGTCAGACTACAAAAGATTTTGGATGCCTCCCAAAGTTCAGAATTATGGTCTGCTCTAGGAAGTGCGATTGGGACTATTGCAAGATACCCTGACAAAGCTATAGCTAATTCACCCGGGGGAAGATTTAAGAGTCTGACAATCATTCTCTATTTGAATGAAGCTGAGCGGAACGTGTACCGTCCCGTTCTTGAGTCCATACAGATACTTAGGGGATACGTAGAGCGCTCCGGCTCTTTTGACAGGGTGAGAGTCCTGATTTTGAGTGAATTTTTAAATGGTGAGAATGAGCATTACGATTCGGACTATTTTATCTCCTATCGCATTTACGTTATGGGTAGGCAAGGTATGCTGGAATATCTGCAATTCCCATTAGAACCATTCACTAATTCGACATAGGGTGTCTGAGATCTCTCGCCTTCCAAAACACCAGATATGAAAAGATCTCACCACACCAAGAACATACATTCGACTGGTTATGTCGTACAAATGAATACATGTCTTGGAACACCCGATATGATCCATGCCTTCTCCTGATCGAGGGTAAACCAGGAAGTGGTAAAAGTACATTGATGCGATATATTAAGGAGAATGTAAACCCCGCTGGCAAAGATACAATTATTAGCAGCTTTTTCTATAGCGCTAGGGACGGCACAGCGGAGAGCAGTCATCTCAACATGTTAAAGGCACTATTGCATTCAATTCTCGAGGCGGATGAAACATTCTTTGTTCACTTTCAGAAAACATATGTTAAGCAAAGGAGGGGCGATATCTCAAGAGGGTGGGAAATAGAGGAATTGAAGCAAATTATGGTGGATGCTTGCACCAATCACCCGTTCCCGTCTACGATATACTGGGTTATAGACGCTTTAGACGAATCTGACAACACCAACTCGAGCCGCATAGAAATCGTACAGCATTTCGAGAAGGTGCTGGATGCGGCACGGAATAATAAAAGACTCTTGGTGAAAATAGTGCTGGGAAGTCGACCGCTAAACGAGCTTCAAGACATGTGCCGGATTTCACTTCAGGAGAAGACAAAAGGCGATATTCAAAAATACACAATTGCACGGCTAAACGACAAAGCATTCACAAAGTGCGATATGTCATTACGAAAAGAGTTTGAGGACTACATAGTGACTACGGCGGATGGAGTGTTTCTCTGGGTCCGTTTAGTCATAGATGAGCTGGGAAAGCAGGTTAGAAATGGTTCAAGCATAAACAATTTACTCGGACTACTGAAGAGTCTTCCGAAAGACCTCGAGAGCTTCTATGAGCATATATTTAAAGAGTTAAAAAAATGCAGGGATGCAAACGAACTGATTGCTGGGGGACGTATTCTCGGACTCTGCCTACTTTCTCATCGTGCAATTGAGCTCGGTGAGTTACGCGACGCTCTTGCTCTCTTCGATAACCAAACACAATTCGAGCCGGAGCCCACGCGGTGGGAGCAGAACAGATCTGTGAATATCCGGAATCTTGTAACTTGTTGTGCTGGTGGCCTTGTCGATATTAAAGATAGTAAGTCCCAGAGACTACGGCACAAATAACTCCTCCCCGCTGACAAGACACCTCCATGTAGGGAAAAATGGCTTTTCAGTTGCACAACTTATGCATCAGACGGTGCGAGAATTTTTGAAAAGCCCCCCTGAGATTATGATTGGAACACCGTTCAACATCACAGATTATGTCGAGGTTTCACTTAGGATAAGCCTCATGTGCGTAGAGTTCCTTGAGATCATGTGTGTGGAATTGAAGCCGGGAGGGAAGGGTTATCCGATTAGCACAGAGTATCTGAACGATAGGCCACTCTTAAAGTACTCTGTTGAGTACTTACTCGAGAACCGAGATTCTATTGATACTATAACAGAAGCGAGATTGAAGAAACTCCTCGAAAGGCTTAACGTTGATCTGGGATCAAACGGTGATCTGGGATCAAGCGCTCGTATTCTGTTATGGAAACTCGTAGAACCCGAAATTTCGGACGATATCAAATATAAATTGGGAACTTTACTACTTGATGCTGCTAGGAATGGGCATGCTACAGCTATTAGTAATTTTCTTGCAGTCGGTGCAGATATTGAATTCAGCGCGCCGGTCAATCAAGAGAGAGCTTTGCACTTTGCTGCAAGGGGGGGCCACGAGTCAGCGGCTATATTATTGCTTGACGGGAATGCGGATATAAATAGCAAGAACACTATAGACGCTACCCCAATTTATATGGCCGCAGCAGCTGGTCAGATGGCTCTATTTGACTTGCTAGTTAATTACGGCGCGGACTATTCGGTTTGGGATGATTACCGCTTGTCCCTCCTTGAAACCGCCGCAGCAAACGGTCGTTTTAATATTATTCAGAGACTATTCCAGGATGATTTTGCTCCGCTCTCAGGAATCTTTGACGGGAATACGATTAGATGGGCATTAAAATTCGCGTTACTGGGTGGATACGATGACATAGTTACTAAGCTCCTTCAGCCCAATTTAGTGTTTTGGGAAAAGGACGAGTATGGGTTTGATATACTCAGTGTTGCTGCTATCGGTGGGAATGAGATCACAATAAAGAAACTGCTGGACCTGGCAGGCCCTCCGGAAGACAAAAATCAGAATTATGACGAATACATCAATTTGGGGAGATTGTATGGAAATAGTTCAAGTGTTGAGCTTTTCACAAAGCTAGCGGGGGCTAAATCAGTGGACAAAAGCTACCTTAAAGGCGAAAGCCTGTATACCGGAGGTCCTGAGAAGGATGACATTGCTAAATTCTATACCGCTGCTGCTCACGATCACGTTTTCGTTATACAATGGCTCCTTTTACGAGGCTTGGATATCACTACATGTAGTTATTGCGATAACCAATATCCCGCGCTGCATCATCTAATTCAGAGTGGTGCATATGAAAGTTGCAGAAAACTCATTTCTTGTAGTGATTGTGTCATCAATACGGACCGTGACTGGTCTGGTTCAACGCCGTTACACCTTGCAGTCGGGGAGAACTTTAACCATCAGTTGGCCGTTGCACTGATGGACGACTCACTGGATACAGAGGCAGTCGATAATAATGGGGAAACTCCGTTACACCACGCGGCCAGAGGCGGGTCTAAAGAGGCGTGTGAGTTTCTCTTGGATAGTGAGGCGAGTCTTAAAGCCACTGATAAGAATGGATCGACTCCCTTACACATGGCCGCAATGTCTGGCCACCTGAAGATTTGCACGCTGCTTGTAAGCCACGGAGCTAATCGGTCCGCTTTTGACCTGAATGGGTTGACGCCATCAGGCGTGGCGTTACAGGCTGGTTTCGAAAATATTGCTAGTTTCCTATCACCACCCGATGAAGACAGCATGCCTGTTATTGACTCCGACGGGTCGGATCCACCATTCCCCGGCTCAGCTACGTGGCGCGAGGAGCACCTCATCTTATCACCAGGTTCAGTCCATCTAGCGGGTCCGGGGAGCAGTTCAAATATCAGTTCGGCGCCGTTAGAGGAGGTGTATGGAACTAGGTCATCCAACGAACACCACTCCAGCACTCACTTATGCAGCAAAGTGACCTCAATGATGGATCTTGACGAGGTGCGAGAGGACCAACTCCCACCGGAATCACGCAGGCGCCCCCAATCAAGTAGTGATATAGTCAAAGATTCAACGGAGGGAGTGAAGCCGAAGCGGAGAAGGAATGCAGATGAGGGTGTATATAGGTAAGAGTATTCGGGTAGATATGTAGTGATATTCGGACGCTGATTTGAAGGTTAATGAAGAAGCTGTGCACCGTCCCCCGCATGATCTGGATTTACGGCGCGTCAGGGGTGTGGGTACCAGCAGAATCGAGAGGTTGGTGTGTCGCGGTTGCCGTGGAATCCTCTTGCAGTAGAGACATTAGTTCGAGATCAATAGACGGTGAATTGTAGGAACCGGCGGAGGCTGTTACTGTCGCTGATGCAATAGTCCGGTGGTCAGGTATTTGAGAATTTTTGTTCCTAGGTGCAGTGGCAGCGATAGAAATCGAAGGGAAAGGAGAGTTGAGGGTAGTGTGGGCGGAGGAGCAGTGACACTAGTTGTGGAAACGAGGTTTCTTTTGTTAAATTCAATTCATTAATTGCATGCATGCAGCCTATCGGCTATGGGAACCTGTGGAAACATGTTAGGAGGAGGGAGAAAAGTGGTGGTGGGGTGCGGGCATATATGCGCTGTCCGGAGGGCATACCATCAGAGAAGTACAAGCGCCAAGAGTCACGCCTCTCACTGCCACAACATATCAATTAAACTGTGCCCTGCAAGGAGATGTGTGCGTATATACTCAGGGATAACACTTGGATGCTATCCCAGGCACATTTTTGCTGGACGAGCTCAGATTGTTGGAATAGTCTGTAGATTAATTGCCCAGTACATACAGCTTTCGAGCATTTCCCATTATTCCAAATAGAAAGTGCACCATACTCAGCCTTTCCCCGCCATCACTTTCCCGGATCTCCCATTACCAAGCACATACATCCCACCACCATAAGCTCCTCCCTACCACCCCCAATCACCTCGCCCCCTTACACGCTTCCTCGCCCCCTACACCACCGCCCTCCCCGCCACCGTCAAAACCCTCACTCACAGCCATGTACATATGCCCGTAGTCCGCCGGCAGTGCTCCTGCGGCAGACGCACCGGAAGTGCGCGGCGCTTCCCGCGTTTCGGCGCCTAGACAGTGCTGGTAACTGTGAGGCGCAAGGGTGTGGGCACCGGTGACTGCTCGTCGTGGTGGTGGTGGCCGCTCGGTGTCTGAAGCTCGTGTGTGGGTGCCCGGGTCTGGGGACCGAGAATGGAGGTGCAAGGAGGTGCGGAAGGCAGTCCCTACGCTCAAAAGGCGGCTATCGGGGTGGCTGGACAGGCAAGCTAGCTAGGCAAAATAGACATCACAACAGTCTTGGCATGAGTGATTCATCATGAATCACTCATCTATGCGGATCGGGCCTGAAGAGAAGTTTTTTTTTTTTGATTTTCCGTTTCTTTCCTTTCTTTTTGCTTAGCTAGTTCCTTAGTCGCATGCAGACCCGATTCGATCATCTCTGCATCTCTCTTCTGGCCGCCTATCCGAATCCGTTCCATACCGTGTACCGGCCCCTACCTTGCAACGGGTTCGTAGTACCTCACGACGTTTTGCCTGTATACATGAGGAGGTGCACACCCATTTAATGGCCAATCAAAAAAGCAGCCTGGGCACGAGACAGGAATGGTACAGCGCGATCTCGAAAGTGTGGGCATTACACCAATTTTATACCAAAGACGCTACGTTTCAACGTGGGCCTAGACCGCCAATTATCACGAATTATTTCCGAGAATGAGAAAAGTATATTCTTTGCATGTCAAGGCTTGCTCTATCAACTCGAAATAAACTATCATGCCCCTAGCTAGCATGCGCTGTGCTGATTTAAGTGTGTTTTGGTTGCCATGCCCCCACCTTCGGGATCGCGCTGTCCATACGTAAATTGATTCCCCACGCAAGATCAAAAAAAAAGGGGGATATCTCCTTTAATTCTAGCGGCTAAAGTGCGGGTCCGTTCATGTGCACGTGGGTGGGCGTGGCGATGAGTCGAGAAAAGGGATATAAGCAGGGAGGAGTTAGGACCGGTCTTGGTCGTACCGAGAACATATTTGCCCGTACCGTCTCGTTCGCGGCTTCCCAGCTATGTACATATATGCTAGTATCGAGCTCGAGAACACAACTAGTAACAGTCTCGGGACTCCACTACATTTCCTATATCCTGAGATTAATGGCGGCAGTTTCATATAGTTAGTGGCATTCAAAGGTATTAGATATCGCTATTAATTCTTACGCTTCCCAACCATTAGTTAGCCGAACAAAGGGGCCGCAGTATTATTAGAACAGAATACAGCAGACAGCGAGCTCGAGTATGATGTTGTTAGAGCCAGAGACCAAACGGGCAGTTAGCTAACCGACGAGTACATTGGCCTCGCCCGCCCTGCCTATGCATAAGCGTCTATCAGTCACTAGAATAGGCGAAGCTAGAGGCTCTCCTCTTCCCGCCATTACCCCCAATCATAGGACGGACCACTACTTCCAAAACCGCGGATCAGGTCAGGTCATGACGTATCACTCAGGTCAAGGGTTAGGGGTTGCTCATACTAAGCTTCCACATTTAGGTATAAGTGTCCACCAGCCAGTACAAGGCCATAAGTTTCTCTCCTCTTCTCGATAAAACCCCAAACCATGCAACATCTCACATTTCCGCTGATACTGCAGAAGCCGTAGGTTCGGTCATGGAATATCAATCGTGTCTCCGGTTAGGGTTTAATCTCGCACTCTGAGCTCCTGGAGCCATTAAATAGTGCCTCTATCTACGCATAGACGTCTACCGGCCAGTACATGACTGAAGAGCCCCCGAGATTATCATCACTCATATAACTTGTCACAGCTCCGCTGGTTGCAGACCGTCACAATATATCACTCGGATATAGGGTTAGGGTTGTGGCCACTTGTGAGCCGAACCCGCTTAGGTACGCATAAGTGTCCACCAGCCACTACAAGGCAGTTAGAGGCTTCTCGAAGAAATCAGTGACTAGAAGAACTTGCCATAATTCCACAGATCGCAAAGTGGGTCATAGTGTGTCACTCGTACAATGGGTTAGGGTTGTTACAGGCCCCTTTGATTTTATTTTCTTTTCCGTTGAGCACTAATTGGTTGGTTAATCACTCGTAGTGAGTCTTGGATGTGGCCAGAGACTGTTCTTTGTACATTATGTCGGTACTTGGCGGCCCACCAAGGAGCTGCGGTGGCTTGCTGCGGAGGCTAACCACCCTGCGTCATGGGAGCGCGATCCTAAATGACGTTTTCTGACTAGCAGCGGGAGGAGTGTACATGTAGTCTAGCAAGGAGTATGGTTGCAACATTCCGAGCGGAGGCTGCATATCGGACCTCCTTGTTCCGGGATACTGTAGCCCAACACGTCACGCAGACACCTCCATCGTCACCGACAAAAAAGTCAGAGCACACACACCCGTGGAGGGGAAAGCATCACCGACGGCCATTAAGGTTGCAAGGTTCGGCAGGAAGACCTCCTATCTTTCCCCCAGTGGCAGTGTCTAAGACGAGACAAGGCTGGGTTGGTTCCTTTCTTTCCCTGCTTGAATTTTGTTCAACCCATTAATTGCATGCTATGACAATGCAGATTAAATGGGTAGATAGTAACACCGCGCGGGTCCTGCTTCTGATGGCTGTGCTCAGGTGTTATATATTACGGGTCTTGGGAGAGCTACTTGTACCCAGCTCTTGAGGGCTCGCTAAGCTATGGCAACACGTGTCATCAAGCCGAGGCCAACAAATTACCAAACGAGAAAAATATCGCTAGGGTGGCTTGAGTGTAGCCACTTCACCTTCAAAGCTCTTTTGGCAAGATGCTGGCAAAGGGGGAAAAAAAAAATGGAATCGATTTTACGTCCTGTAGGTAGGCCTCAAGGCGAAATAAAAGTCTTTCGGAGTCACCATCTCCATCTGCCCAAACTCCACCGCCACATTAAATCGCAGATTGCTAAGCATGGTGTCCCCGGCAAACTGTAGTCCTGCGTGGGCGTGAGCAGGCCAACCTTGCTCAGGTATGGGGCGGGCATCAGACGTGGGGGATCAGCCATGCGCGAGGATTGGGGCGCGGGGAGAGTGTGGCGGTGGTATGGGGTGAGGTGCGCCCGGGGCTATTAGGGCTTGAGTTGCGGGACGGTGACGTCTTGGGCGGCGTGGGGGGATAGCGGTGGCGATGGTGCGGTAAAAGGGCGCGGGCGGGCGACAATGAGGGCGTAGGCAGCGAACTTCCTGGGGGTGGTGTTGTCGCCCCCGAATCGTAGTTCCGGGATCTCGACCGCCTCCCGCCGTCACCGCCGCACCATGCCGCCAGGCACATGCAGCTCCCCACACCGGATAGCCCCCGCAGCATCTTCTCCCTCGGCTTGTGCGCGCTGAGGATACTGCTTAGCACGTCAATATACACATGTTGAAGTAACTCGAAAGGTTGACTTATAATTACTTGTATTCATGTTCGTGTTGAAGAGAGAGTCCCTCCTATCTCTTCGACTAAGTCTTGCCCATTGACAACTGTTCACCAAACGTCCCTTGACAATTGTGGCTTCTTACTAATATACGTGGCCACTCTCCTTGCTAATCCCGCACCCTTAGTATTTATGGTAGTCGCGATACGGACTACCACACATGTTCATGGCGCCGTTAAAAATTTCCATGCGCTGCTGTCCAACTAGAGCGGCGAGGCGACGGAGCAAGGGGGAAGTGGGTGTGGCGCTGGCTAGCTAGGCTCCGCCGATGGGTCTCAAAATACGGCGAGCTGTGGAAAGGAGGTGGCTGAACCTTCTCGTTGTCTCCTACAGCTTCTCGCGTTTAGCTGCCGGGCCCTCTTTGTCTCGGCCCCCTTCCCCTCCATCTCCTCCTCGGCATGTATTCTTGCTTTCGGAGGCTGGGCAGGGCCGCAAGGGGGCTCTTCCTCTTTACCGCGTTCCCTGGGTAAGTGCTTAAGTTTGGGAAGTACTGTCAGAGGACCGGAGCTTGTTTATATATATGCGTGCAGCAGGTGGGAGTGGTAGCGTAGGGCCAGCATCTTTGCAGGTATACATCTTGCAAGGCAGATGGTTACACCTGCGGCCAGGGGTGCTGTGGACAAGCCTCGAGACTGGTGGAAGATGTCCTTAGGTATGTACTGCGGTGAATCGTCCCCTTTTGCACGCGGTTACGCACATCTTCACCCTTAGTCCGCGTTTGTGGTGCGGGTGACAGAGGGCAGAACGGAAAGTAATAGCTCGTCTTCTGTATCTCTTCGTCGTCAATAACATATGAGAGTCTGGTCTCAGGATTTGCGCGCTATATGTATGGTCAACCAAGCAACTCGATTCAAGAAGACGGAATTTCCTTGAAGTCGGTCGCGCTTCTTTTGCCTCGTACACGTATGGTTGATGCTTTCCCTCGGTCTTTCAGGAGGGGCGATTCCTTGAGACAGTTGGTAAGAATTTATCTGGGTCTGTTGAAACTGTATCTTGCTATATTCAAGTATGGTTGCCGCAATCCTCTGGCTCTCTGTCTCATCGACTGTAACAACCGTACCGTTTTAATTTGCGGCTCAACCGGCCGCGCACCAAATCATCTATCGCGTTTACGCAACTGACAACCACACGTTGAAAAAAAAAATATTATTGTAGGATATAGCTATATTATCCTTCTTCTCCTGTATTTCATGACCCAATTCACCCTCTTACGATTTTCTTCTCCCGGTTGCGTTGCCAAAGATTTAGTGCCTGGATGGGCCGAATCCGCGTACAGTCGATGGGATAAGGATTCGATCCGAGCTGCAATTTTATCCTTAGAGGGAATTAACGCTACAGGAGGTTAAGGAATATGAACTATTAAAAAGCTGTGCAACAGGGCCGGGAAATCTCTGAAAGCCTTCTCCAGAGGGTTATGAATATTTAAGTGTGTCGATCCTTGTAATTAATGTACTGTTCGGTATCTCGCAGTAGCATTAATCTACCCCAGATGCTCTACCAAGATCTGTGCTCGCAATATTTCAGCTCAACGCATCCTCATACCGCCCCCTGCTCCCTGTGTAACTCTGCAAATTTCCCCGCAAAAATGTGATCCCTGTAAATGTATGTGTTACGATATGGGTGCAGCGCGCTAGGCACGGCCCGGCCCGCCATGTGCGGGGACCGGCAGCTTGGCGGCCAGGCCGACGACACATGACGAGAGCGACATTAGAGTGCATCCTCCTCCTCCTAGTTCCTCTTGCTGCTCAACACAACAACAGTCCCCTCCTCGATATTAACCATCATCATGGCCTCCATGCCACCTCCACCCCCCATCAGTCACGCTCTTCCGGCCGACAGAACATCGCTGTACCGATGGTTGAACTTGAACGCCGCCCCGAGTACTACGCGTGGAAAGAGATCAAACTTCCACTCACCCCAAGGACCAGAAAAGCTCGGCATTACGCTGCCGCGCCCTCCTACCAACATTAATGTGCCAATAAGTGATCAAGCAAGAAGTGGAGAGTCCTTATATTGATAGCTCACGACGCAAAAAGTACAGATACAGTCCCATTGAACACAAGGAAAATAGAATAAAAGTGGAGGTAAATTCATGAGGCCCTGATCACCCAACCGCCCCTGGGAAATGAGAAATGAAACGGCATCAATCAATATGTAATACCTCCGCACACACTACCCTCCCTCAGTAGGTTCTGACTGGTTGTTAAACAAGCGAGCAAAGATAATGGGATATACAGTAATACCCCGCCGCAGAATTAACCCGTTGAACTACAGACTCGCTCATAATGACACCTTAGCCCGTGCCCAGCCTCCTACCGGGTGCTTGCTCCCATCCATTTCCTCCCCACGACCACCTCTGACCTTTCGCTTGTGGGGTTGACTTCGACGACCGGCCGAGCTCGAGGCCGATATCTATTTCTAAGATCTCTTTCGCGCTCCCACTCTTCATTGGTGAGCAGCTTTCTGCTCCAGTCGTCCCACTTGTACCCCGACTCGATCTCAAATTCCCTGAGCAAGAACTTCATGCACGTTGTCTTTGCCAGGTACAGTGGATATAGCATATTCTTGCTCAGCGAGTACTTACTCAGCGCGGCGACGTTTGCATGGCGCTGGAGTTTCCCCCGGCCCTCGGTGTGTGCATAGTGGTACAGGTCGTATATGTTGACGTAGTAGCCCCTCAGCGCCTGCCCTTTCATGTCAGCTTATCAACTAGTCATAGTCGGGGTGGCCGGGTGGGCCAGGGGCGGGGAGGGACCCTACACCCTTGCAGTGTTCAATCGTCTTCGGGGTCGGCCTAACCCCCAACAGATCACACAGATACTCCCAATCCCTCACATCATCCCCCTCGCCAAAGAAGGAAGAAAAGTCCTTCATAAACGCGCCAAAGAAAGCTTCACGCGCCTGCCGATAAATGTTCATCACATGATACTCCTCACGGCCGTGCTGGCGATGGAACCAGCCCTTATGCTCCCTCAGGCGCTCAAACTCCGCCTTCGCCTCGGCGCGCGGGTTGTACTCAAAGTCTGGGTAACTGTTGAAGAAGCCCGGGATCGCCGTGTTGAACTGCTCGTCATACGCCGTCTCAAAAAGCTTCCGCGCAGAAGCGTACTCTGCGCTGCCGCGGGTCCAGCCCTGGTCGTGGACGAGGTACCGCCACTGAGTCTCCGGAGAGGCGGCGGCTGGGAAACTGAGCCGTGGGTAGCGCTGGGCGAAGAAGTCGTCAAGAGGCTTGGGTGCGTCTTCGACTGTTGATCTGGTTGAGTTGCAGGGGGGAGGAGGTTCGTGTAGCTTGTCTCGCTCGGCGGGTGTTAGGCGGATAAGCTCGCTTATTGACATGGATATCTCCATTGTAAGTATGGATGTTGAAGCAGATGGCGGGGGCGGGGTGGGGGGGGGGACGAAAAAGTGTGAGTGGTTGTAATGGTGGAGAAATGGCCAAAGCCTGTGTGGACCTACGATTGTTTTGATAGTAGCGGGCCGCTAGCCGCAGAGCTCTTTATATCCTCATTTCCAACAGATGTGGGACCTTCCAGCAGCCACTACATGTAGCTCCCTCCTTCTTCTCCTCGATAACAGCCACCCCCTTTCGCCGTCTTTCTCAAATCGGCTCGAAAGAGGGGGGCAACTAGGCAGATGTGGGTGGCGCCTAGACTCTCGATGGGATGCCTAAATCTGCTATCTAGGCGGCACCGTGGGGTGGGGCGGCTGCGCAATCAAAGCACAAAGAATTAGATTTAACAATGAAATCAGCTGTTATGACGAGGATCTAAACCCTTCCAGCCAATCTTAGGGCCTATTCGTTTGCACTCAAGTATGATGATATTCGACCTAAAAGGCATATCTGTTACTAGATATGTCAAGACCCCCTCTCTGTTAGGCCAAATATCACGACATATGGGTGCAACCGAACGGGCCCTTATTACACGCAGCTAACCTGCGGATTACAGTCGCATTTCGCTATGCTAGATGACCAAGACCCAACAAAGCAAAGTTTGTATGAGATAGCAAAGATTCCCAAAACGATCCGGGATAGGAAATTAATTCTACAATAGAAAAATAGAATTCTCAGGGAGCCTCATACGGGACAGCAAGGGTATCCGGCATAGCGAGATGAAAGTGTAATATGAGACATACCTCGTGCAGGGGACAAAGACACCTGATGCAGCCAACAGCGATGTTATAAGATGATTATGTTTGATCGACGAGCCAGCTAGAGACCAACAACTTGAAGAGGAAATGCTCGAGTGGGTTCGTGATAATAGCTGCTCGACTCGATTCGACTTGTAAATACTGGAGTACA
Organism: Morchella conica; assembly: GCA_008079325.1. Classification (NCBI taxonomy): domain Eukaryota; kingdom Fungi; phylum Ascomycota; class Pezizomycetes; order Pezizales; family Morchellaceae; genus Morchella; species Morchella conica. The sequence goes on along the minus strand of VOVZ01000069.1, from coordinate 64,877 downwards.
GCTCCAGCCATTTGAGCTTTTAACCTGTCTCAGATATTCTAGATCTTGTTACTACTCCTAGGGTTAGGGTTCATTACTAAACAAAATTAACGAAGATATTGTCAGCATCTTTTGTAAACTATTCAAACAAGACCCAAAGGAAATCTCTGGAGAAGAAGATTGAGTTTCCCTACCGAGCATCGTGAGCGCCGCACGATAGCTGTGAGTTTTCTGATGAACTCTGCATAGAATCTTTTAGGGTTAAGGGTGTGGGTGCTACACGTAACTGTACGGGCGGGACTGAAGGGCTAAGAGAGCTCTATCTATTTGCCTAGATGCACCTCTTATCGTTTTATACAGAGTTTAGCGCTGCATTAATGTGTTGTGTAAAGCGTCTGAGTTTATTGATCATGAGACTGGGGGGTAGCGGAACAAACCCAATATAATTGATGAGTATTTAGCCATCTAATCTGACAACACAAAAGCTCAAGTTAGTTGGATGTACGGGAATTGTCTTTTTTTTATTTTCTATTTTTATTCGGGTATTGAAAGTTAATTAAGGGGGGCAGCTGAAATCACCCATTGATGAAACGATAACAGCAACGTGTCGCGGCGGCCGCGAGTTGTCCCATCCTTAATGGATACATGTAAGTAAATAAATCAAATCACTAGATGGTCTGTCATGCGCTGTCACTCGCCCAGGGCTCATGAGTCATCACTCGTATTTCAGGCGAGTGATCACCTATGATTGCACCATCATTCACGACGTAGACGCCGATTACTGGGGGCATAATGTCAAAAACGAAGGTGGAATGGCCATAAAGGATATCCTCAGTGTCGCTATTATATGATCCTATCGGAAAGAAATGGCCGACTATGCCTAGTAAAAGCACCGCAAGATAATACACCGATATGTAAAACAACACATGGAGGCACGGGACCATGCGGCATATTCCAGAGTGCGTTCAGACAGTGTAGATGTGGTCTCTGATATTTAAGCAAGATGCGAGCCGCGTAGAAGCTAGGCGAGAGTCGGCTATGTTATATGCACCCCCATCCACATCGCATCCACCTACCCCCATCCACCTACCAAACCGTCAACTCCACCTTCCCCCGCCAAACTCCTGCCGCACCGAATGCACCCCATCCTCCATTACCAAGCAGAAACCTCCCCCCACCCAGCCATGTGGTAACCGCTGTGAGATCCATACATGCCGTTGATAACCGTGTACAGCCGCAGCCAATCAGCCGCCCAAGTACCTGATATCGATGCGCATCTCACCCGTTACATACTCAACACGCCGCACTGACAACGTCTGTCTGCCTGAATTTCAAGGCAGCAGATGGTTCACATGTCGTTCGAATTTACAGACCATGACTCATATCAGGGTCAGATCTAAAGCTTCTTATCTCGAGCTGTCAAACTCTCCAAAAAGGTTAGTCAACCGCACATGTAGAGTACATCACACCATGTTAAGTTGTGCTTTTCTAGTCTAGGCGAATCAGGAAGTTGTGTTCAGACCCACTGATGTCACGGCGGTATCCTAGAACATCCTATTCATCACTACATCCAATAGTTCATAGTGCTCCCCTTACATCTCGACGCAACAGGCAGCTTTCCGAACAGAAACCTCACTGGCATCCACCCACACCCCCCCAGCCTCCCAGCCGGCGCGCACAATTAGACGCGCGAATTATGATCCTGGCTAATATAATTCGCAACGTAGACTTCTGCTTGCCTCCATACCCCCAGAATCTACCAATTCCGACTAGTCTCTTTCTCACCGGGACCTCCGAAACATTCCATACACTATTTCGCGGGGGCCTTCCATCAACCTACCATACCTGGACCCAACGCAAGCTTTCTCTATGCTTCTGATACCTGCCCACCTTTCGATGAACGGCCACCGATGGAGCTACTACAAGTCTTCCCAAAGTCGACGAAAGATACAGCTGCGAAAGAGAAATCTCTAAAGTTCGCCCCAACTGATCGCTTCAAATTAGCTGAAGCCTACTTCAATCTATCTCCCCTCTTCAGGTAGAATTTTCCGAGAATGGGGTCATCCGCCAATTTCTGTTTCGTCAAGGCCTTGTTCCTCTATGCATCTCATGCTTCACTCTATCTTGTTTAGGTTTTTTGTTTTGCCCTTTTATTTCGATAACCGTAGTACTCTATCAAGGATCTAGCTACAGAGAAATAGCTAATATCAACTCCACTTTGATGAGCTTAGGAGAGGAAGTTTCATTGAGTTGATAAAGAGTGCCGCTTGCCAAAAAGAATCACAGCGTTAATAGGTGTGAAAAAGAAAGATCATTAGTACTTCCGGACCTCGCATCCTGTTCCTTGGCATTAGAAGGCCTGGCCTCTTGAAGATAAAGTCTGCAATGGCAGAGAGCGGATATAGCTCCGGATTGGTAATAAATATAGTTGATATAGGCGGGGATACAGCAGATGAGACTTTGTTGCATTGGCAGCGAATAGGAAGTCGTTCAACAGTCCGGTTCTGGCGTGGACGGAGTGTCAACGTTGGGTAAGGACTCGAACTGTGCTATCTTATCACCTTTTCACAGTGGACGGGATAACTGTTGACTGCGGAACTCCACAACCTGATACTGTAATAAGGTTACTATTACTGCGGAAGGTGTACGGTATGTGTGAGGAACCCTCTTTTAGAAAATTTTAATTTTGACTGGGCTGTGAGGACCTGTAATTGGCGGCCAAGCAGGTATTTGAGGGGTGTATTCCCCGGCATTTGCCACGCAACCTCCACCACCCCAATTTAACTCTTTTTCACCCTTGATTTTTTGGTGAACTCTGCCTAAGATCTCTTTGATAACACAAGGCACACTCTGGGTGAAGTAGGGAGCAAGCTCTATCCTTAGTTACTTTTTTGTATTTTTAGTTAAATATTGAGATTTTCTAATTGAGAATTTGTAACTGTTCTCCTGACTTTTTTCTATCATGCAAATTGTATGGTTAAGGCCGTTATAACGCTGAAAACCATTGGTCACTTGTGGTTGCCATGCGTGGCGCCCAGCGAATCAATCGATGTTCTAGGTATTTGAGGTGCGTACCCTGTACAGGGTCTAGTTTTCCATTCATCTTGTATATCACCCTAATCTCTACCTGTCACTACTTTTTGTGAGAAATTTAATAACTGTCTTGAGCTGAAGAACCGAGTTTATATCATACCTGTAAATTATTCAATATGGCAATACCTGGAAGGGAAAATATCTGCTGGCCACAAATAGAGCCCAGGTACTTTGTTCCCTTGTAAAACGAATACACCTGAAGGCGTTCTACTGTAATATATAGTCCTACAATCTGATAAAAAAGCAATTTCACAGAGGAACTTGAACTGTATGCAAGAGTGATTATTATTTGTGGTATATATAAGATTTTCTAAATTTATAAGAGCTTTCATTTTGCCTTTCGAGCGAAATGTCAAAATCCATAGATTCTTGACCCACGCATCAAGTTGGCAGCTGATCTTTCATTTTTTCCATTGTTCTCATCATGTCCTTTGTCAATTTCTAGTGGTTGCAATAGTTCATAACGCATTTTCAGCTCTTCAAACTGGGTAATCAAGTTGTATTAAAAGCTGATCTTCAAGAGAAGGTCCAAAGCGGATATCTGTTGCATTTTTACAAAAGATACTCAGGCTGTATTATAGAACTTCATCAGCAAAAAAAAAATCCTCCAAGACGAATTGTACGTCCAGACGTACTAATTCGTCTTTTGTGACCAAAACCTCGTCTTTTGCTACCAAATATTCGTCTTTTGGTCGGACTCCAAAAAATGACAGGTCGTCTTTTAGCGTCTAGTATACGTCCTAAATGTGATATCTCGTCTTTTAACGCCGTTTGACGTCGCGCGGATCGATGTGATATTCTGCCTATCTACTGGCGCTAATGCTAATAGCGCTAGCTAATGACGTCAGATTTGACTCCTCCACACCCCGAGGATCCACCCACACCTCAACCTCCACCTCCACATATACACCTAGCTACCTCGCCTCCTACCCCACCTCCTACCTCGCCTCCTACCTCACCTCCTACCTCACCTCCTACCTCCTGCCTGTATCGACACCTGCCTCCTGCCTGTATCGACGCCTGCCTCCTGCCTGTATCGACGCCTAGATACCTATTTACCTTCCTCTGCATTTTGACGCCTTTACTGACTGCGCTGCAGGCTCTAAATCATGTAGTATATCGACGCCGCTGGAGGCGTCAAATTACCAGTATATTGGCGATTATACTGACTCCGCAGCAGGTAAATACCCTAGTATATTGACGCCGCTGCTGACGCCGCTGCTGACGCTGCTGAAGGCGTCAAATACCCAGTATATTGACGCTGTACTGACGCCGCTGTAGGCACCAAATGGACACCCCTAGGCAGCGAATACTGCAGCTACCAGTCACGAATACTGGACCATTTGGACGCCCCCAGGCAGCAAATACTAGTCCAAATCGACACCTCCCAGGCAGGCAGCTCAGCGGGCAGGCAGCTCAGCGGCGAGCTCAGCAGGCAGCTCAGCAGCGAGCTCAGCAGCGAGCTCAGTGGGCAGGCAGCTCAGCGGCGAGCTCAGCAGGCAGCTCAGCAGCGAGCTCAGCAGCGAGCTCAGCAGCGAGCTCAGTGGGCAGGAAGCTCAGCGGGCAGGAGGGCAGGCAGCTCTGTGGCGAGCTCAGCGGGCAGGCAGCTTTCTGGCGAGCTCAGCTGGCAGGCAGCTCAGCGGCGAGCTCAGCTGGCAGGCAGCTCAGCAGCGAGCTCAGCGGACAGGCAGCCCGGCGGCAAGCTCAGCAGGGAGGCAGCTCAGCAGCGAGCTCAGCGGGCAGGCAGCTCAGCGGGCAGGCAGCTCAGCGGGCAGGAGGGCAGGCAGGCAGGTCAGCGGCGAGCTCAGCGCACAGCTCAACGGGCAGGATGTCGGCGGGGGGCAGGTGGGTCACTAGCAAATATGTACATAGAATTACGTAGACATGTAGATCAATAAACATGACATTTGCGCGGAACTATTGTCTTAGTCCAGCCGTTAACCGGGCAAAAGCTACCCAGGTGTGGACCCGGTGTGGACCCGGTGTTCGTTTTGGGGTCAAAGACGAAGCCATTTGGTCAAAGACGACGTCATTTGCCCAAAAGACGAACCCGTCACTTGACCAAAAGACGATTCCGCGACGAGAACGGGACAGATGTTCGTATTTTCCCGTCGAGACGATGTCTTTTTGCGCCGGGCGTATGGATGCAGGTAAGAAAACTTCTCATGCGCCTGGTGCGCCTGGTGCGCCTGGTGCGCCTGGTGCGCCTGGTGCGCCTGGTGCGCCTGGTGCGCCTGGGTACGCCCAAGCACGTCAGACCTAACCCAATTTTTTGCTGATGCAGTAAGTATATGAATCTGGTTTAGGAAGATTAAGAGGGAATACACATTATATGGTAGAGAGTGGTCCCATGGGAAATACAGCATCAAGGCAATAAAGACAGGCGACAATTATATTGTTGTCTCAGGAAACATAAAGTTAATAGACAGAGAAAAGATAGTGGGATACAACGGGAGATATCTGATCTGATTCTCAAGGTTAAGCGGAGAAAGAGAGAAGATTCAAATTGTAATAGAGTGAGAGCAGAGAAGGCGTGTTATACTGTTCTTTTTTTTAGTTAGGTAGTCACGACGGAGGAGTGGGAATTTGCTGAATGTCTTTTACTGGGTGTGGCCAAGAGTTAGCAGGTCAATTCTGGGGCTGTGTTATTGCCATAGACTATGGTCTGCGTGCAATAAATGCGTTAAACAAAAAAAATAAAAAAGCTTTGTCAATAAATCATCCGACTCCCTCACGAGTGATATTTCATGACCGCTAGCACAGAATGCGTCATCCTGTTATCTCTCTTTTTGACTGCTGGGTGGAAGTAAGGGAGCGTGTATTACTTGGTTGAACTAGTTGCGATTGAGCGGGTACCTCTGTATTTCTTTGAGCGGTGCGGGCTTAAGCCCGAGTGATATCTCATGGTTAAATACACGACGGGATGATTGGTTGATGATTGATAACTGATTTGCGTAATCTTCCCGGGAGGGGATAGCTTACCTCTTATATCCCCATGTTCCGGCTACGTGGGGGCGTGTGGGCTATGGCACGGGTGCTTTCGAGGTTAGTTCTGATAAGTGCAGTAATCTTAACATACCCAAACTTTACGAAAATATTGATACTAATCGATCGGTGCGGCTAGTAACTATTGCATCAAATATATCTTCTCAAACGCGGTTGAAACTAGGTTGACAGGAAACGTGACCAAAAAATGATGATGTAAAGGAAGAAAGGCCGCGCTACAAAACTCTTGAAATAGGAAATACATTCTGCAGGTACAGGCCTGGTTGGCAGTTGGTTTCAACTCGACTGGTAGAACTACTGAAAGTTTTGACGCAGGCCCAGCAAACCAATGAAAGCCCGACTATATATATTGAATAAGAGGCGACCATGAAACCCCAAAGATAATGGCAAGTAGGAGGAGGACATTGATGTGTACCGGCTAGTACTGGCGGTTATATATGTGATATCAAGATTTCTTCTACCCTTCTCCTGTACCGCCTCTACCGCGGCCCCGGGGGGCTAAATCTGTTGCCAGTAGGTCCCTGCCAGAGCCATAGTCGCTCTCCGGGTTATTTGATGGTTTCCCACGGACACCGCTCTGCTTAGTGATAGGTGTTAGCTTCTTCTCCTCCACGCATACACCGGGCGCCGCGACTAGCTAGAGTACATCAATCCCTGCCTGATCGATGCAGACATTAGCCTCTAGAGTGGCGGGCACTTGACCACTGCCGGCGAAGCGATCTAAACTTTGTGTGCCCGGAATACCAATCGCGGCACCGGATAGACCAATCTGTCCAACTCTTTCCTCGGCGGCGGGGGCGGGGCCGGGGCGGGGGCGGGCAGGGAGCCTTCCTCGGAAACGGCACGTGGCGGCGTTGGTTGACTCATAATCGCAGCAGGGTGCGATGGATTCGCGGGTAGTACCGCTGTTTCCGACGTCCAGATCCATTTAACCAACCACCAAACCTCCGGACCCATCGCGGCTCTCTTCTATTTTTGCACAGGAGAGTTGTTCCTTCCTCAATTCTCCGAAATTTTTAAGGTCCATTATCTGAAAAATCATTCGCATCTACCAGTATAGTTAAAGACTTCTCAGTTGCACGCAAAATTCCACCATCAGAACGAGGGTAATGAGCAGTATCCATCACTAAGAATCCGAGAATATCATATTTCCTTCCCGTGATTACTACACGGCTTGCATCTTGCTCAAGGAGAGGTCTTTCTAAAGCCCTATCACCAAGACGCGTGGCAATGCTCAGGGCGGTCATTCTGTACAGATCCGCTTTGTTGATATTCTCGCCCTGCTCTATCAATGCCTGCAACGCCCTCTCGCATCCCATGAGAGCCGCAATATGTGCTAGGTGGGCCCCTGAAAATGGAGATGGCAGGGCCGCAAGCGTCCAGCCGCCCTGGCGGGGGAAGGTAGTCTTCGTCGCTTCTGGATACTTAAGTATAAATTGCATATTACACACGACAAACGCCGCAATATACTTTAGGGGCGAATGTACCGATTCAAGAGATAGGGCCCATGTTTGACACCTAATCATTGACTTACAACCGCATGAAATCCCGGACAGAGCCTGTAGCGTTTATAATTTATCTACATGTATCCACCAACAAAAATTATCAATTTGCCTAAACCTTGCCGTTTCTACCGGGAGTGAGATGACGCGTAGGACGCATTACTGCAATTAGACCTAATACAGCTGATAAACCTTATTTATCCTTATATTACAAAATGAGAACGGAACAAAAACCAATGGATTGTGATGGAAATATCCCTATAGATAACCGAAAGAAAAAGGATCGTCGACCGTTTATAAAAGAAACATGAAGCTTTTGGACATCAACATAATCGTAAATTCTATGAAGGTTGTTTTTGAGTTAGTATGAATTTTATGTCAGAATCGTTTTGGGATTGGAACACACCTCTCTTTAACCTCCCTCCAGTATTTACCTGTCCTAATCATACGAACATTACATCTGAGATATCTCTAGACGGTGTCTCGTGAGTGTTGCTTTGGGCTTTTTCGACGTTTTCCGCTTCGACGCTTTTCGCTATTTCGAAGTGGATGAGGTCGGAAATAAAATCACTCCTTGATTCCACCAGTTAGCGGACATATCGTAGAAAAGACTTATGCCATCAATCTTTTAACCTACCTAAACTCAAAAGCCACACAGAGGGCATATGTGATTGCGAGAGTCAAAGACACAGAGTTTGCCACTTTGAAATCCATCCATTGAGATGGATGAGGGATAAACGGTGCGTCGAAGGGAAGGGTTACCACCAAAAAGCACATGAATATCAGAACCCCTGAGATTATGGCAAATATAAAGCCGTAAAATACACCTGGGGCTGTTTTATCCTCCCAATCATTCTCCAGTGGCAATTTGCAATTATCACATTTGTTCCTGAGTTTGCGACCTTGCCAGTACTTTGAGCTGTTGGATTTGTTTTCGATAATGGCTTTCGGCATCCCAGTCAAGATACGTATAATTGCAGCTCTCTCCTCCACCGACTTATATGTAATCATGGTTATCCCCGTACTTGTTTCCAGAAATCTTCCCACAACGAGACTGACTGTCCTGGATATCCACATGACGCACATAAATGCGGCCACGAAGAACACGGTCCACTCGAGAGAACCCCCCCAGATGCTTCCAAACATAAAGGTGAGCGCCAAAATTGACGCGGACTGTATCATACCATCCAAAGCGGTTTTGATGTCACCTGAGCGGTTGGATTGGTGTGCTTTTCTCACCACGACTATTCGTGGGTGCGGCTGTCTCAGTCTCCCAATGGTGCGGTGCAGCCAGTTTATCCTGATAAATGACAAACGAGGGCTATAAATCCCAAGTTAGCTAAGGAAATGGGGTATAAAGCTTAGTATAGCATACATCCTGCAGCGGAAAAAAAAGCGCCCCGTCTCACCAACTCTCTCTACCGCCCGCTTCATTCTTGAAGATTTCATCGGAGTGACATCTACATGCATCACAGAGCATTTATGGCATGGGGACCTAGTTTCCGTATTTCCCGGCGGCTTAGTGTTCGCAACTTCCGGGGGCCCAGTGTTCGTATTTCCCGGGGGCTTAGTGTCCGCAACCTCCGAGAGCATAGTGTCCGTATCTTCCGCGGGGTGATTCGGTACAGGAGAAATATGCAGGATTTCGTCGTGCTTGGTGAACGAGGACACGGCAATGGTGCGAATGATGGCGGAAAGTACGGCAGTTACTGACAACCAAGAGTTAAATATTATCGCTGTAGTCTCTGGACAACCCCATATGAACAGTATATTTTCAATCTGCGGAAGAACTCGAACAAGAGTGCCAAACAGGAGAATCTGCGCAATGTTGGACGCTGTTATCACTAGACTGATGTAAATTGACCGCTTATTCTCGTATGTGCTGGACGCGAGATCACGGAGCTTCTTATTGCCCTTTTCATCGGTGTACAGTTCGCTCAAATCCTGAATCGCTTTCGCCAGCTCTTCATCCTTAATTTTGCCAGGATTTGCTAACAGAGATAGGATGTAAGCGATTAGGACATACAGAAAGACTATCGTGCCTGAAGATATATATATATATACCGTAATGTTTTATCTGCTCGGGCGTGCATAGATCCAGAACACTCATGATCTTCTCGTCCACCAATGTCTTCTTGTACGTCATTGTCAGGCCTAATGTCAAGGCGCTGGTGAATAGCGCTAACCTTGTGTTTATGAAGTTTAGCGATCTGATACTTGCCATCGGCATCGCCGCAAAGGTCAGCATAGCAGGGACTAGAGTCATGACTGTGGTTGCAGCTGAGGAGGCCGCTTTGTCGTATTCATCCGAGTTTAGGAGAATTTGAAGATAGGCATCCTGGCAATCCGATTTTCCAATTGACATACCCCAAATCCTCTCGACGGTTATGCCAGTAGTCGTGTTTGTGACATTATGAAGTCTTCTAGGGGATAAGGAGGGCGGGTCGAGAAGGCCATCCTGCGCGCTAGTGCTCTCGAGCATTGAAAACAAAACCAGTAAAACCGCGTAAGAGCAGTTGGAAAGTATTCGGCTATTTCGAAGGTAATAAGTCATGGTATAGTTGATTTCACGATATAGCTGCGAAGAGGCGTCCTAGATCCTGTCGGGGCATTAATTCCAGTAGTACTCGACAAAAAAGGAAACTAGGAGACTTCGAAAATGAATAATGTTCCTACCGAAAATGGCACCTACAATAGAAATTCCCAGCCTAATCCTTCAAGGTTGTTGTCGCCAAGCAGATCCGTGCCTAGATCCTTTCACGCAGAGGCCGGGTGCTGGGCAGTATAGACTTCTGTACTACCGATCGCGGGTATCCTGAACTATATATATCAAACGCGCATCGATATATCAAGATCGCTCTAGAGTAGGATCTGGAGAGGAGAGAATTTTAAAGTTGTCAAATATGGGGACGGACAACAGACTATTTGTTAGATCGAAGAGACCCAAGACATCCACATATATATATCCACATGGTATGAGCCCTGCGCCTATTGGAGAGTGATTTTCAATCCCTCCACAAACCCTGCATGTCGCACAAGTACTCCGCATCCCGAGGTCAGATTACATTGGCAAGGTGCCCACCCGTACGCGTGTAAGACCATGGTGTCAATCCGTGGGTACACACATATAACACAGAAAAATATCTACGGTACCCCCCTTTTGAATCAGTTTTTTCATGAAACTATATCACACCTCTTCTCGTCCAGACGGGGAATCTTAACACGCGATAACGCATAGCTACTCGAACATTTTGTATGCATGTCTCAGGTAATTGCCGCAGCTGCACATCATCGAGTGATCGTAAGCACTCAATATGTGGTATAGACATTACGGGTAACACACCCAGGTAGGCTTTCAAAATATTCCAGACAATACCGTTTGCAACGCGAGGTGAGTGCTCTATTATGATTGAGGGCGGCCATTTCGGCCACATATACCTCATCCTTGTCTAAACATTCTATTTAGCAATAAATAGGACCTTAAAAACTACTCTATGAAGGGGATTAAAGTGATCCTTCACGATTCATTAGACGTTCATATACCCCGTTGAGATTCGCCTCGGACTAGAAAGTGCAGAGACACCCCCGACCAAGATGGCTTAAAACACACACTTGCAAACTAAGGGTCCGTTCGGACAACCCAATAATCTAGATTATTGGCGATAACCTGACGGATCATCTACTTTTGGATTATCATGCTGTTCGTGCAATTGAATAATAGAGTGCTTTATCCCTGTTTTTCACACAAAGACAGTGGCCAAGAACTAAATATTTAGGTCCGGAACTCAGGAAACAATCACACACAACACATATATTCTGACATGTGGATTATCCACTGACGACGAGTATTATGATTATCATTTTCGCTAAGCTTTTATGTATATAACTGTGCGTGTCCGATAATATTTCTTAGGGTATCCAAAGAGGTTGGTATCTGTCTCTCGCCTCGCGCCTAACCCCCCGAAATCTGCCACATACTAGCCCCAGTAAAGTATCTACAGGAAGTTCACGTGTACTAGAGAGGTATTATTAGCCTGTCATGATAAAAACTACAACCTCAAGTCTCTAGGCGTTGACCATATCATCTAGAAAGGGTTTAAGTGCCCGCGATTGTCCTGGCCGTTTAAGGGATAGAGTACTACACTACTCGCTATCAACCATAAGAATCTGAAAATGCAGGTGCCGATGACAAGGATAATTTGTATGGACAAATTCAATTCTCCGTACAAATTATCCCTGTCTCCGTCACTCGCATCTTCAGGTTCTTATGGTAGAGTAGAGTACATACTCTGGTGCATGATGCACCGATCTACACCATAAAAATAGAATCAATGTAGAATACCAGTGTACTCTAGGTACAGAACAGATATAGGTACTTTGTAGCAGACAAATTTACATGTATTCTCCTTAAACAAAGGTTTAGTAAGATTGAGAGCAAGAGATAGAAGATGGTTTCGTAGCTATCTCTGGCAGTACCATCGGATAAAGAGGGTTACAAGTATTCACTGGTACTGATACGTGGCGCCTAATGCAAGCAATGTGTGTGTCGAAAAAAGAAATTATTTGTCAGTGCTGGGTTGGCTACGATTGGCGAATGCGCAGTGCGCAGTGCGCAGTGTCTCACTTGAAAACCAGACGTATCGCTGCAGCTAACGAGGGCTGCAGACACCATCTGCAGCTCTTCATAGGTCAGAAATGTTTCTTTTCGCGAGAGAACTAAACATTTGGGCTTGATCCTAGTCAGACTATCTGGAGGTACAGCGATTCACAAGCATTTGGCGAATACACCCACTTGACGAACAGGGATTACGGCCAATAAGAACCAGGACATCTAAGTCAAACTCACAGTTTGACTGTTTACTGGCCAAATGGGTGTATTCGCCAAGTGCCTGTGAATCGCTGTACCGTAAAAGCTCGATAGGTGGGCCCGAGAAACATAAAGAAACCAATCAGAAAGCTCGTGTTTGGGCTCACTTTGAGTTTTTACGGTATGTCAGCCTCGTCATTAATAAACCCACTACAGGACCGAGCTTTGGTGTCTCAGGCGCTTCCAAACTGGGCTGGGATACCACCAAAATATGGTTTTTATGCATGATTTACGCCCACATGCAAACCCAGTTCAGTCCGGAAACGCCAAATCATGTAAGCTCTGGAGTAATGACAGCTGAGAGGCGAGCTGAAAATATTTCGCTCTGCTAGGCACCAACGATAGCCTCAACGAACCAGAACCTGCTCACAACCTAGACCTGGAACTCACATTGTTCGAGAGTATTCCCGGCGCGGGTTCAATTACCCATGTATGTAAATAGAAAGTGCAGGTTTTTCTGAAAAGTGTAGAAATAGCAAAGATCTACCATCAGCCCGTCGTAGAATACATATTTTACACGCAGGAGTGCTTTAAACGCGATAATCTCTGTATTATGATTTACCTACAACAACCGAGAGGTATGACCAATCCCACTCTCGTATCTGGTCGCATCGCTAATCCTTATTCGTCTCATCCCTCGGGATATGCACGCCAAATAGATACATGCATACTCGTGCCATAGAGTAGTACGGCCTGTGGAGCAGATGGAAGCTCTTTTCAACCTACTTGCGTAGTACTCGCGACAGGAAAGATTTCCATCTGGCACTAGAGCTGTTGGTTAGGTTTCCACACATTTTACTTGACCAAATAGAGTACCCTAGGTATGTATATCGATATAGTAAGTACACAATTCATACCTGGTTCTAAACGGAAACTAGCCCTGGTAAAGGTACAAGTTTCTTTTTTTTTTTTAGAAAAAGGTTAATGCTAAGCGGTCTTAAAACTCTCTACGTGTTTTCCCATTCCACGGTTGGAAGCTATCCACGATCGGATTGATCTTACTTGACGAGATGGTTTCTCTTATGATCTCACTGCCCACTAATACTCATGGTCAAGCGAAACCCGATTGGCTACATAGATACAAGAGCCTGGAGATTTGGGAGGCGGGGAAGGCATCAACGTGTGGGGTGTACTCGGGAAGGCATCAAGGTATGGGGTGTACTCGGCAGGCAAGAGAAACCTGAACATAAGAACGTGCTAGCGTGGTCAAAGTGGCTGCTACCAGAAAAACGATGTTCAGGTTCTTATGCTTGCCCAGGATAATATTAGAGACTTGAGTAAATGGAGCCAGCTCCATTTTCTGTCAACCTGATTGGTGCCAATCACACCATTAAGCAATCAGATAATCAAAGTATCCCTTGGGCCGGCGAGACACGCAGAATCCAAAGCCAAGTCACGTTTCATCGAATAATAGAGCGCGGCTTAGTGATGAAGCACCAGGCTCAGTGACTTTGCCACTGGAAATCACTACTGAGATAGGAGGCCCTGCATTCTGCCTGTCTTACCGGCCCAAGGGATGGAGCTGACTCCATTTACGTAAAATCTCCAATACGTACTGGCTTTTTGTCGGGGAGCTGTATTAGGTTCGTTGTGTATTTCATGATACAGCAAGAGGTAAAATTATTGTAGAAATAGGGGGGTTTGTATGGCTGGTCAAGCCAATAGGGTTCCCCCCATGTTTCTACAATAATCTTACCATAAGCTGTAGACGCCGTTGATATGGGATGACCTACTCTACTGTAGGGTCCAAATTTAGACACAGTTTGCCTAAAGTGGCGTGTCAAGAAAGCCTAGCGTCAGATCCCATTGTAGATCACCTTATGAGGTAATGGAACCACATCCGACTCTCTTTGTTCTTCTCTTTTCGAGTGATATATCATGATGCATTCCCGGGGTATGTGTGAGAGTGGTGGACTGGGAAGATGTGGTCAATCTCTTAGTATTATACACCAAAGAGTAAAGTCTGGTGCATGGCGGTAAAATCAAGTACTATTTATTTTTTCCCGAGTACAGTAACTTGCCTTACTGGGTGAAGGTGGATCCTGTCTGATGGTGGTACGTTAGGGATATGAGATGTCGAGGGTAAACTACTGCAAAGACAGCATCGCGACCGGCTAAATGAACCGAGTGATCTTTCAGCTGGTCTGCACGCGCAGTATCTACTCGCTAATCTAGTGACGGCGGATCCTGTCTGATTGTTGTGTTTGCAGTAATCTACACTTGGCGTCTCTGCTATTGGCCTCAAATAGACCCTTTGCGCAAAAGACTCCAGCTCCAAATTCTGGTACAGTCGCTCACCTAGTGACGGCGGATCCTGTCTGATGGTTGTGCCCGTAGTAATTTACTCTTGGCGTTCTAATCTTGACTCTGGTATTGGCCTCAAACCCCTGACCCCCATCAGACAGGATCCGCCGTCACTAGGTGAGCGACTGTAACCTGATTGGCGTCTATCCTCTCATCAACCAATCATACAAGTAGAATTTAGAGCCAGCTCTATCTGCGCAAAGGCCTAATATCCCTACATACTGCCTGCAGATCGTGATCTACATGATGTATACTCCACAGTAGCGTATATCTCTGCACGCACACCAAACATGACGTACTACGCTGGTAGGGGTAAGTCTGTTGACAGCGAGTACCGTTGCAACCACGCCCACTGTCAACAAACTTGCCCACCAGCGTGTTTGCCCTTGGTCCCAAACTTAACTCTGCTATTGGTCTCAAATACCTGGCAACCAGCAGACAGGATCCCTGAGTGACTGTAACGTGCAGCTACCCGCAGCAACCAACCAGTACGGTGGGTTGCCTGAATTATTGAGATGGGCTGCCTGGAAGCTCTATATTATATAACAAGTATCTCGAGGTTTGTGTTCGAACCCTCCTCAAACATTTGAATGCTCTATACCTACCTCCAGATATATATTCTGTAGTATTCTCTTGAGTGCGATCTTGACTACCAATATATCAGCTATTCCTAAACTCTCAAACGCAGTCGATAGTAGGTCATAGCATTAGGCTGTTAATCCTCTTGAAGTGGATAGAAATATATCTACTATTGCTCTCGAGTAATCAGAATTACTCACATAAAATCAAAGATGGCATCTTCATCTAGACAAAAGTACTAGATCCCCCATTTATATGTCTCTATTACCATTTCCAGCCCAGAGCACTACTAACAAACACCTGATAGTACACGAATCTGCAACCAATTCGCCCGTACTGGTACATGTGCCTTCCCCAACTGTCGCTATGCGCATACCTCCACCGGTCCCCCTCCTCCGAAGCCTCCATGCAACTTCTTCTTCGCGCGCGGCCATTGCCGCTTCGGTGATGCCTGTAAATTCTCCCATGATACAAGCGTTGCTCGTCCGCCTGAAGATCCTGCTAGCGCTACCTCACTGTACAAAGGCTGGTCGGAATTGCTCGGGAGTCGCACCTCCGCTCGTACTACCCGTGGACTTCTCTCTGACCTGACTGCGGACCAGATGGAACGTTTTCTGGTTGACGCGCACAAGATACTGGAGATTGGGACATCAGAGTCGGTGCAGCAGCTTATTGGTGACCTAGGGTCTGAACGAGGGTTGAAGAGAATTCTGCAATTGGTGGAGTCCAACTTTGCCCTTGGGTACTCGCCGAGTGGGATGGGATTCAAAAGACATTGTCTCGTATTCTTGAAGGTTGTTGCACACGAGGAAATGCGGGCATCTTTGGTGCTTGAGAAGGAGGTTGGAACGATATTCAACTTTATATATGGCCCTGGTGGACGGCGGGGAATCGACTTCTTCACGAGAGTAGTTGATCAGCTTGAGCGACTTTCCGGAACAGACACGAGGGAGGAGCTTGAGGGTGCGCTGCTGCCAACGGCAACTGCGCTCTTTAATACGCTGAATCTGAACGACGCCGCGGCAGTGCAGGACCAGTTCAAGAAGATCGCAAATACCCTTATCACCCTCAGCACAAGACATGGTGACTCTGATAGCCCCTTCAACTACACCTATAGATGCGTGCAGGAGGAGCTCAACCGCATCAGGGTGCTCCTTCAGATGGCGGATACAATCCCAAGTGCAAGCTCAAGAATGCGAGCCGCTTCACGTGCGCCTCTACAGAGCTTTGTGAGGCATTCCGTAGACCTTCCCGGGGAACTATCCAGGGAGGGACCGAGGCATGATAATGATCATGCAGATATAGCAAAGATCAAGATTCTTCCGTCCAGCCAGGAGATTAGTTCCCATAGAAATGAGTTCCTTCCCCAAAGGGCGCTCGAGTACCCTCACCATTTGGAGGGAATCGCCAGAGTTCTAGATTTCCAGTTTAGATTACTCAGGGAGGATACTGCCGGGCAGATCAGAGAGGCAGTAAGGGCTGTTCAAGACGGATGGGTAGAGCTTGTGGAGGAAGGTGGCAAGGGGAAGAAGAAGGGGAAGAACTCGGGAGTACGGACACTTCTCTATCGGAATGCCGTTATCGAGAGGATCAAGTGCTCTCAGAGAGATGGACTAGTTATGAATGCCACCTTTGATCAGCCTCCCAAAGTGCAGGCATTGACTGATAAAGCGAGGAAAGAATGGTGGTCAAAGTCGAAATATCTTCAGGTTGGATCGCTGCTATGCCTAGTGGATAATTTCAAGAGGAGTACCTTCCTAGTCGTCTGTGAGCGTACTGTCAACAGCTCAGAGAATAAAAAGAACAGGCCGCTTCCCTCCAATGTGGAGATGGAGCAAGGAATTCAAGACCTAGGGAGCAATAAGGAAAGGGCAATGATAACTCTTCGCTTCGCTGGAACAGTCTCGGAAGATGATATCGAGAATGTATTTAAGGATGTCGACAGTATGGAAGGGACCACCCAAGTGCTTGTCGAATTTCCAGGGCTCCTCTTCACGTCCTTTGATCCAGTTTTAAAATGTCTCCAACAGGTCTCAAAAACAGGAAATGTTCCGTTCCCAAAGTGGCTGGCCCCATCCCCAGTGTACCAGTATACCTCGGAGCCAGGCTCAAAAGAAGTGTATGTTGCTCCTCCACTTTACATGACGAAGCCCGGTGTATCACTGGACCTAAAGAGCATCACCACCGAAGGCCAACCATTGTCTTATTCGGTAGGACAACAATTCAATATGGGGAATCTTCGGCAGAGGACCACCCTGGACCATGGACAGTGCGATGCCTTGATTGCGAGTTTGAGTAGAGAACTTGCATTGATCCAGGGTCCTCCGGGGACAGGAAAATCATATCTTGGAATTCAAATCGTGAAGGTCTTGCTGGATAACAGGGCAAAAACAAACATTGGCCCCATCATCTGTGTGTAAGTCGTACCAGGGCTATCCATTCGTTCCATTATATATAGACAGAAACTGACCCGCCCCCCAGTTGCTACACAAATCATGCCCTTGACCAATTTCTTGAACACCTGCTTGCGGATGGGGTCACCAATATCGTCCGCATCGGGTCACGCTCAAAATCCGAAGCCGTCGCTGCGCTCTCCCTCCAAAACATCTCTCAGAAGGCCGACCGCACACGTCTCGAACGTTATCAAGTTGCAAAAGCGCGTGAGAGTATCCAGTCAATCGAATCATCCATTGAAGAGGCCTGTGGGCAGCTTCTCAACCCAAAAGATCCTAAGGTTTTGAAGGAATTCCTTGAAGAACACCACCCCGCAGCCTTCGTCGACCTGTTCAGCAACGAGCCAGATGAGGAAGGATGGGTGAGGAAGAGGGGTAAAAGAGGAGGCCGCTCAGGCACAGGAGAGATCCTTGGTGACTGGATTTCTGGCCGGGGGTTGATGGACCCTAGCCGTATACCACGAACGAACCGCCCTGTTGAGGCCTTACTGACAACCAGTGTCTTTGACATGTCCCGCATAGAGAAGATGAAGCTCTTAGACTACTGGTACGACTCAATGAAGGAGCTTGCTAGCTCAAAGCTCCTTAAAGGATCAGAGGACCACACTGTAGAGCGTCTGAATCTCACCCGCCAGTATCAAGAGCAGGAGCGGCGTTGTCTACAGGAAAGCCATATTATTGGCGTCACAACAACCGGCTTTGCCTCACATTCAGACCTAATCCGTTCAGTCAATGCAAAAGTCCTAATCTGCGAGGAAGCAGCGGAGGTCCTTGAAGCACATATTCTCAGCGCCCTGTTGCCAACTGTAGAACATGCAATTCTCATCGGGGACCATCTGCAACTGCGACCACAGATTATGAACCATGATTTTTCGATGGAAAACCCACGTGGAGGGAAGGCGTACGGGCTTGACACATCACTCTTTGAAAGAACTGCTGATGTGGAGACCTATGGGGGTAAGAAATTCCCCGTTGCGAGCCTTGATACACAGAGACGCATGCATCCGTCTATTGCAAGTCTTGTTAGGAATACACTCTACCCATATCTCATTGACCATCCTAAAACTGTAAATCATCCCACTGTCAAGGGGATGGCTCGGAGGATGTTCTGGATGGATCATAGAGTACCTGAAGATGGTGCAGATAAGCTGGAACTCATTCAGACCTCGCATGCGAACGAGTTTGAAGCCGACATGGTGGTTGAGTTGGTGAGGCATCTTTCAAGGCAAGGTGTCTACAAGAGTGGGGAAATTGCTGTTCTCTCGCCATACCTCAGGCAGCTATTTGTGTTGCGGCGGAAGCTGGCGTCAATGTTTGAAGTTGTGGTTGGTGATCGAGATCAGGAGCAGCTGGACGAGGAGATGAGCGGTGATGAAGAGATGCAACCAATAGCAGTACCAGTGCTGGTTCCTTCCCAGCAGGTGAAGAAAGGGAGCCTCCTGAACGAAGTAAGAGTTGCTACAGTAGACAACTTTCAGGTTTGCAAAATCTTGCTCGGGTATGTTGCAAGAGATAGTTTTCATTCTAATAATGTGGGTGTTAGGGAGAGGAAGCCAAGATCATCATCATCTCGTTGGTGAGAAGCAATAAGGAGAAGAAGTGTGGGTTTTTGAAAACGTCAAACAGGATCAATGTATTGCTCAGGTCCGTACACCAAGAGCCGAAAGATTTTCGATGTACATCTAGCTAACACTGCGCCACAGCCGAGCAATTGACGGGATGTATATCATTGGCAATGCAGAGACTTGCGGGCCCATCGACATGTGGTCAAAGGTGATTACCATGTTTGAAACAGGCCAAAACATCGATAAAAGACTGGAGCTCTGCTGCCCCCGCCACCGTGAGACTCCAATCTTTGTCGCCGAAGCGGATGATTTCCATCTCTTGTCTCCCGAGGGAGGCTGCAGTGAGCGCTGTGAGTGGCGACTAACATGCGGTCACCCATGCATGAAGAAATGCCACTCGGAGGTTCTTCACCAGAGTACAGTGTGTCTGGAGCCCTGCAATCGGACATTCCAGCACTGCGCACATATATGTCCCAAGCCGTGTGGTGTGGCCTGCGGCAAGTGCGAGGAGAAAGTACGCGGAGTGCGTCTGTCTTGCGGCCATGCACCGTCCTCTCTGTGGTGTCATCAATTGCAGGAGCTTTCGGAGATTCGCTGTCGCCAAAGGGTTCAACGGAGGCTTTCAGCGTGCGGCCACCAAGTCATGATGGAATGTCATCAGGACCCCGATGTACACCGGTGCTCTCAGCCTTGTGGCGGTATTCTACCATGCGGGCATCCGTGTCTGTCGCGTTGCACCGAGTGCACGAGGGTGCGGAACCAGGGCGAGGAAGGGGCCACGGTAATCTCAGTCCACGGGCCATGTAAGAAGCCATGCGGGAGGAAGTACACAAACTGTCCACATGCCTGCATCAGTTCCTGTCATGGAGGAGAGGCATGTCCACCCTGCAAGCAGCGATGTGAGATTCGCTGTGAGCATTCGCGGTGCGGAAAAACCTGCACGGAGCCCTGTGCTCCCTGTGCGGAACGGTGCTCGTGGACATGTGTTCACCGGGAACGCTGCGAGATGCCTTGTGCAGTCCCGTGTGACATCAACCCGTGCTCTGAGCGATGTGAAAAGCAGCTTGACTGTAGCCACCAGTGTCCATCTGTATGTGGAGAGAGATGCCCACCTGCGGAATTCTGCCAGGAGTGTGGAACGGAGGAAGTTTTGGGCAGGGTTGTGGATCTGATTATGTTTGAGCCGTATTCTGAGATCAATGTCGATACGGATCCAATTATTGTGCCAACCTGTGGCCACTTTTACACCATGGAGACGTACGATAATATCATGGGCATGAAGAATGCATACGAGATAGACGAGCTCGGGCAGATTGTTGGTCCAAAGGCACTGGATGGAAGTGGCGGAACCGGACGTGGGGATAACAATGGAGAACCGCCGGATCGACTGGTGATGAAGAATTGCCCAGACTGCCGGTCACCTCTCAGAGATATCCATCGATATAATCGCATCGTGAAAGTGGCCTGTCTGGATGAGTCGACTCGAAGGTTCTGCACGAATTCCCAAGCCAACTTTCTCGAAATATATCAGGAGGTCTCGGATGCTCAGGACCTCTTCCAAGCAAACCGGGATGAGTTCATTAGGAGGCTTCATGGAGCACCCAAGGGACGTGGAAGTGAAGGGAAGATTCCACCGGCCGTTCAGGAACGGACTCGTAGGACGCTCAAACTAGGAACAAAGATCCAACTTTTTATTGGGACTGTGTCCGAGGAAGAACAACCCTACTCCAAAGTTCGACAAATGGCCATTAGCGCCCAACGAAGGCGAAATGCCCAAGGAAACTTTGTGGTGGATAGCTCTGCCGTGCAGATGGGGTTCCGTTTGAAAAGCCAGAACTTACTTCTCTCATTTAGATGGGAGAGCCTGTGGGATACACACTTGGTTGCTGCAAGCTTTCCCGGGGGTGATACTTCTGTTGTTCTTCTCCGGACTAAAATGCTGAAGGAGCTTCGAAACTTGCATGGGCTATGCTCAGAGGTCATCGAGGAATGCCAGGCGGCAAGGCTCTCGAAGTATGAGGTCGACGCAAGACTGCGGCGAGCGCAGTTTTTCGCCCTATATCGGTTGGAATACAATGCGCAGAGTCAGCAGCAGCCGGGGAGTAATATCCACCCAAATGCAGAAAACTTTGACGAGAATGGTCGACAAGAGGAGGAGAGAAGCCTGGATATCTGTGATGCTCTATGCATAAGGCTTCCGGGCACAGTAGGACCGCTCAAAGCTCAGATAGATGAGGCACGAAGACTACTTCGAGGAATAGCATTCTACACGACTGTAACTGCCGAGGAGAAGAGATTGGTACATCTCGCGATGTCAGCAGAATTTAGTAGCACGGGTCGGTGGTATACTTGCGTAAATGGCCATCCAGTAAGTTGAATCTCAGTGCTCAATTAAACTAATAATTAGAATACCACTGACATTTCCACCACCCATGTAGTTTACAATCGGAAATTGTGGAGCTCCAAATCAACTGACGAGGTGCCCAGAATGCGGATCACCGATTGGAGGGGATCACCATGGGCTTGCAGGGGGGGTCAACCGCGCAGCTGACTTTGTCGCCCTCGATGCTCAAATGGGCAGGACAAGAATATAAATGATTTAAAGGGATAAGAGGAGTAGGGATGGATAAATAATTTACAATTACAACTTGGTATCTGTGTTTTTCGTTGCGTTGTCACTGTATTACAGGCCTCTTAATTGAATTGGTGTTTAAGAAGGGAGATTGAATGCATATGTTGATTGAGGGAAAGAAGGAGAAAAGGAAAAATGATTATTCAATGTTAGATAGGCTAATTGTTGTACATCACTGTGTGTAAGAATATATGTCTAGTACGCGGCATCTTCTCAATGCGCTTCAAAGATAGCTGCGTGCAGTATATAGCGACAGGTAAGAAGGAGTGATGGAACGCCATGGATGCACTTATACTTGTAAAGGTGGCGTTTACTCTAAAAAGGTATTACCTCGTCTTAGCTTGTTCTAGCACTTATTATCTCCCGTTGTACAGCGAAGGTTTAAAGAAGTAACACCTGGTCCCCCCTCTCTCACCCGTAAAGCCCTTTTCTCTGTTATTGTACCCGAGAAACTTGTCATTTGGTGAATGCTTGCCGTAGCAAATATTTTGCTATAAGAAACGAAAATTACCTGCACCTTGCCGTTTCTTCTAGCGAGGTGTAGTTGTATACAGATAACATACTGTGTAAAAACCGTACATAGGAACATCCAAGAAGAATTCAAATCTATACATATGGTTCTTAGAATTGAAGTGGCTTGGGGCATATCAATAATAGCTCCTACCCTTCTTCATGGTGCTAACCTTCCCTTCGACGCCCATACCAACATGGCGAGCGCCATCTTCACGGGTCTCCTCCCCCGTCACCGAAAGCTCACCATATTTAAGCTTTAGACCGGTAAACTCCTTCCGGAAAGAGCTCCCTCCCAAACACCCACCCCTCAACTCTCGATCCAGCGTTTCATTTCTTGTCGTTCGAAGGAAGGTCGAGAACGAAGTGTCACTAGCGACGCCGTTCTCGACAAGGGCCAGAGCTCCCAACACCGCTACAAATGCAGAGAAAAACATGGCGAGGGTATTTACCAGAATCAGGACAAATGGTTTGTAGAGGTAGATATTTTCCATCTTTGTTCTGTGGCATGTTGTCTCGACTTTGCCGGCGATTCTGAGGTCGACGTCCGCGATCAACGAGACAATCATTTTATGGGCCATGGTTGCGATATGATCGCCGAGAGGATTCCTCACGTTCAAACGGGTCTCATCCATGAGGTTTGTAGAGCGAATGTTGGTGCGGTTCGAGGCGATGGGTACTGTGACCGTATAATTCTTCTGGGTTTCGTTGGAGAATGGAACGGAATATGTGGCGATCAAATAACCCCCGAGGATTTCACGGAGAGCTTGGAGGAGTACACATGTAGCCTTTCCATGCAGGCCGACCCCTTCTTTGTCGATTGGGCCGACCTTTATGTGGGGTTGCTGGGGTCGGTCGAGGATGTGCTGGTCGATCCAGTACTCTGCGGGACCGAATTCACATGTATAGGCATGCAGACTACGCTTGTCGCGCGGGAGACAGGAATCGTTTGCAAACGAATGAAATACCCATAGACGCTCGGACGAGTATAGTATATCATCAGCTGCAGTATTGTTTTTTTTTTTTTTTTTTTTTTATATCATTTCAATTTCTGTTTCTAGGTACACAATGATCGCATAAAGTATAAACTATGGCGTAAAGAAACCTTTCCCCTATCGAACTTAGAACTCGACCCCTGGTAAAAGCAAAAACGGAATTCCAAACGAAATATGAACAAAAGAAATGAAGACGCATAAGAAATGACAATGAACAATTTGGGGGGGGGGGCTAGGTGCCTCCTCCCGTGAAATTCTCCTGGCCTTTGGCCTGTTGCCCGCAGTGGGACTTTGCTAGGATGCGTAGATGATGGGTATTGGGCCCATAGTTGGTGCTGTTAGGGTAGAGCAAGATGAGACTGAGCTGAGGGGGGAGGATGACCCTGAGCCCGATTCGAGTGGTGAGGGTTCCCGGCTGACCGGGTAGCCTGTTCTGGTCTTGGTGATGTATGCTCCGAGGCGGAGGGTGAGGGTGTGGTTATCCCAGATTTCCTCGAGGTTCGTGATTCCCTCTAGGGTTTGGTGGCGGGTGATTGATGTGGCGGTGCAATGTAGTATGGCGTGGTCGGGGGTCTCGTCTTCGAGGCCGCATTTCCGGCATTTTGGTGAGGCGTGTGAGTTGATCCAGGACTGTTGGGCTCGCAGGTAGCTCTTTCCTGATCTGATTTGGTGGATTCTTGAGGCGATGAATTTGTGTAGGTGTGTAAAGGGCAGAGTGGATGTATCTATCCTGTGCGGGTAGTAGGCTGGTGTTGGGAACTGGGTTTTCCAGTTCGTCATGAGTTGTTGTTTGGCTCTGAGGGCCATCTTCTTCTGGTCGATCCCCTCCTCGATCAGGGGGAGGAGGAGGGAGCAGAGGTGTTCGATTGGTGTGTGGGCCACTCCGTTTTTCGCCTTGGAGTTCCACTTCTTTGGGGGGTTGGGTCGTCCTCTGAGGAGGGTGGTGTGGGAGTATACGCGGTCTGGTGTGATGGTGGGGAAGTTGGGGCTTGTTCTCCCTGTGACTGGGTTGGCCAGTGGGGAGGCTTGCATGATTCTGATTGCGAATTTGCATTTTAAGAAATGCATGTATAGGATTAGGGGGGGCGCTTTTGCCTCGGCCCATAGGACTCGGATGTTGGTGGCTCTGAAGCATCCTGTTGTCCATCTGAGGACGGCGTTCCAGAAGGTGTTCATTTCTCGGAGTGCTGATGTTGGTGTGAAGACGTTGGCTCCGTAGGTGAGCATGGGGCGGATGGCTAGTAGTGCTACTTTCCTGCAGTTTGCGGGGGATAAGCCCTTTCCTGCTGAAGAGAAGCGGGTGAGGATTCCGAAGGCTGCTCTGGCGGCTGCCGTTCTTCTGATGAAGTGGGTGTTGGGGTTGAAGCTGGGGGAGAGCCAGTAACCTACCCATCGTATGGTGGCGCTGGGTTGAAAGGTCTGGTTATCTAGGACTATTGGGAGGAATGAGATGGGGGAGGTGTCGCGTGGGGTTCTCCAGTGCATTAGTTCTGTCTTTCCGACCGAGAATGTGACGTTCTTGGGGGAGGCTATTGCGGTGAGTTTGTTGTAGTGGGTTTGGAGGGTGTTGATGTTTTCTTGGTAGGAGGGTGAGGCCACTGTGATGGCTAGGTCGTCTACATAGGAGAGTGAGATGCCGGGGGCGGGGTCGTGTTGGTGGAGGAAGTTGATGTAAATTAGGAAAAGGAGGGGTGATATTGGGGATCCTTGAGGGACTCCTACTTGGACTGCGGTTGGGATCTTAGGGGATCCTTTAAACAGCAGTGTGATGTAGCGGTCCGACAGGAAGGAGAGGACCCAGTTTGTGATGTAGGGGGGGGTGTGTTTTTCTGCCAAGGTGGTGGCCAGGTGCTGTTTGAGGACGTGGTCGAAACCACCTTTGATGTCGAGGAAGAGTGTGGATACTTTGAGTTTTGCTAGTTGCATGGCTCTTGTTTCGTGTATGAGGGTGGTGACTGCGTCCCCTGTTGAGAGGCCGCTGACCGATCCGCATTGATGGTTATGGAGGAGGCCTGTGGCTTTCGCTATTTTGGCCAGTCTGAGTGTTACGATTTTCTCCAGTATCTTGGAGAAGGTCTGGAGTAGGACGATTATTCGGTATGCGGCGGGGGAGGAGTAGTCTGGCT
This sequence comes from Morchella conica, assembly GCA_008079325.1. Taxonomy (NCBI): domain Eukaryota; kingdom Fungi; phylum Ascomycota; class Pezizomycetes; order Pezizales; family Morchellaceae; genus Morchella; species Morchella conica. The sequence goes on along the minus strand of VOVZ01000069.1, from coordinate 39,266 downwards.
TGTTTGGTTTGGCGAGAATCACTCCGTTGGCTGTTTTGAGAGAGAGGGGGTGGTACCCGTGTTGGATGAGGGGGTTGAGAAGGGTGGGGATTATGCGGGGGTTGGCTCTGTGGATGCCTTTCCATACTGAGTATGGGATGGTGTCTGGGCCTGGTGCAGAGAGGTTAGATGTTGGTCCCAGTGCGGCTGAGACCTCGTTGGGGGTGATGGGTGGGGTATTCGGAAAGTGGATGGGGGAGGGGGAGTGGCCCTCCTCGCGAGGTGGGAAGAAGGCGTTTATGAGGTTGTTGTTTAGGAGGGTAGGGGTTGGCGAGTTGGGGAGGGTGGGGATCTTGTCTTCCGTCCTGTTGGCCATTTTCTTTAGTCTCCAAACGTCTTTTGTGTCGGCGTTGGCGATGAAGGCGTTCCAGTGGTCTTGTTTTGCTTTCTTTATGGCGTTGAAGTAGGCGTTGCGTGTCGCCTTCATTTCTGAGGGGGGCGCTCTGCCTTTTCTGAACGCTCGGTGTACTGAGTGGAAGATGGAGCGGAGTTGTGTGATCTCCGGGGTCCACCATTTCTTTGACCATTTGGAGATGGTTTTTGGGGGGGTGTGGTGTTTGACCATGTCCGTGATCGTGGTGAGTGATTTGTCGAACCAGTCATCTATCATGGCAGGGGTGTCACAGGGTGGGATGGTGGTGGTTTGTAGTGCGGGTGTGAGGAGGCTCCAGTTTGTTAGGGCCCAGTTGGGGGTTATGAAGGGGCTGAAGTCTGAGTTTGGGAGGGAGAGTGATATGGCCAGGATTCTGTGGTCGGACCCTGAGGAGTTGGAGAGGGGGAGCCATTTTCTTACGAGCGGTGTGGCCCTATGGTTGCTGAAGGCCAGGTCTATGACTCCGTTTCTGTGTGCTTGGTTGAGGGAGATTCTGGTGTATGTCCCTGGGGTGTTTAGTATGGAGTAGCCCGCTCGGCTGGCGGTGTCCATGTAGGGTTGGGAGAGTCTGAGCTCTCTGGCTGAGAAGTTTCTGGCTGGGTCGGTTGCTGGGTTGTGGATGTTTAGGTCACCAACGGTGATGGAGGGGTTGTCGGTGGCGGGGAGGATGGTTAGGGGGTGTATGGAACGGGTTCCATCCCTCAGTTGCCGGTTATAGCAGTTGGTGATTGTTATGGTGGTATTTGTGTTCGGGCCGGTGTGGCAGGAGAGGTTGGTTGTTATGATGTCTCCTCTGGCGGAGGGGGGGGAGGCGAAGGAGTTGCGTTGTAGGAAGTTGTTGTTTATGTATGTGCAGACTGATATCTTGTCTTCTGGTGAGGTGGGCGTAGGGTATATTGCGGTGAAGGCGGGGACCGCGAGGGGTTTGGTTTTATACAGGGGGGGTTCTTGGATGGCTATGGCGTGTGCTTTTTGGACCATCGGAATAGCGAAGAGGGAGATGAGTACATTATTGCTGTTATTGCAATTATGTTGTATGATGCGCAGAAAGGAGTTATCGTTGGTTGTGGTACTCATTTAATTAAACGGTTTGGGTGTTTGGGGGGGCTGAGGTGGCATCCGGCATGGATACTTCGGTTGATTCAGTGGTTGGGGGAGGGCTGGGGGGGGTGGGGATGGGTGCTGTGTTGGTTCTCTTGGGCATGTTGTTTTCAATGAGGGCGGTGAGGGTTGGGCAGTTATTGGATGTGGAGGCGTGGCCGCCGCCGCAGTTGACGCATTTGGGGGTGACTGCTCCGCAGCACCCGGTAGGGCGCAGGCGTGGGCCGTCGCAGTTGACGGGGCAGGCGTGTTCTTGCTTGGAGTGGTCTTGGGCGCAGATGGGGCAAGAGTAGTGTTCTTGTTTGCATCCTTGTTCGGGGTGTCCGAATTTGTAGCATTTCTTGCACTGGGTGATAGGGGTGGCGGACCACATGACGGTGCATTTGCGTGGTCTGGAGAGTAGGCGAATTGATGTGCCGATGAGTGCGGCGTCGGCTGCGGAGACGGTGATGACAACGGTCGATGTTTTTCTGCTGTTGCGTTCTGAGTCGTTGGTGTGTAGGAAGCGTGTGGCGATTGGGGCGATTCCGGAGGCGAGGAGGAAGATTTCTGGGAACTTGGTGTTCAGGTCTTCTTTGGTTTTGAGGTCGTAGAGTGGGATGCCGTAAATGGCGATGTCCACGTCGGTGGGGGCTGGTTTGAAGGGGTTGAAGGGGTTAGAGGTGGCGTTGAGTCTTTTGTTTAGGATGGCGGTTAGCGCCTCAAAGTAGGGGGCGTAGACCGATGAGGGGACGGTGGGGCTGGGGAGGACTGTGACGGCTCCTCTCGCGTTGATTGTGACAGTGAGGGCGGTGACCGGGGCGACGTGTTTTTCAGCGGCCATGAATTTGCCGAAAGTAACCGATAATTCGGCGGCTAGTGCTTCTGCGTTTTCGATGGGTTCGGGGGATTGTCTGGTTGCAAAGAAACGGCGTTGGACTGCAGGGAGGGTTTTGGGTCCCGATTCCTTTGTTCTGGGTGCTCTGGTGTTTCTGGTCGGGGTGCGTTTGTGGGTGACTTGTTGCCATTGGTTGAGGTTGTTTTGGGCTGCTTGGGCGTAGGAGGGGGCAGCCGGCTGGGTGACTCTGTTTGCCCTGGTGGTGGGCTGGGCGGGGGTGGCGGGGGTGACCGGGAAACGGGCGTGGATTTCGTCGTCGGTGATGGTCGATCTGAATCCGGGGGGGTTTCTGTTTTCCTTTCTGAACTCGGTCATGCCGTTTCTGTTGGGGGCGGGGGGGGCAGGGGGGGCGGGGCGGGTTGTTGGTTGGTTATTGGTGGGGGGTTGGGTGGGTCTGGGGATGGCGCTGATGCGGTCATGGGCCCTGTCCACTTTGGTGGCGACGGCGGCGAGTTTATTGCCCATCTGATGTTGCTCGTCAATGAGCTCTTCCAGTTGGCGGGTGAGGATGGCGTTTTGGTTGACCATGCCGATGGTGAGGGCGAGGAGGAGTCTCTCGATATTGCTGGTGTTCTCGCTAAGGAGGATCTCATCGGCTAGGTTGCCGAGAGTGGTGTTGTTGCCAGCGCCGGCGATGAGGTCTTGGTCGAGCTCAGCTCGGCGTAAGCCATCAAGGGCGGTATGCATAGCTGGGGATGGGGGGGGCATGGTGATGATGTTGTGAAGCTTAAGTGGTAAAGACTTTTGGCCTCGTGTAACGTGGTTGCAACGGAAAATATGGTGTTGAATTTCAAAAATTCGAATCAATAGCGGGAAAGGAGGTGAGCTGCAGTATTGTTAGCTAGCCTAACATCTATATTTGTTATATTTAGATCCGACCCCTGTCCCGCCCCGAACAAGATGATGTTCTTGTCGCTGACTCCTTCATAAATCTTGGAAAGAATTTCTGGGAAACCCTCGAACTTGGTACAATTAACCGAAGGTCCAATGAAACTGTAAGTGTAACTGCAGTTGACAGAGCACTCCTCCGATACAAGTTGGTGACCGGGGTTCTCGAGAGGGAAGATGACTTCGCTAGAGTATGCCGACAGTAGAAAATATCGGAGAACCTCAGAGTCCACATAACAATCTTTGGTTTCTGCATCAATTGACAGAAGCTGATTGTTGACAGAGACGTTTCGGTCTGTGTACACGCCGAGGTCGTATGTAGTAGGATCAATTCCAAAATCACTTTGAGGTATCTTGCGAGAACTGGCTCCACCCTCCGGGCTACCGCCACTACCACCAGTATAAGTGCCATAGATGAGGTCGTGGCCTGGTGCAGTAGTAGTGCTAACCTCGAAACTGCCATTATCGGGCCTCGGAAACAATAGAGTAGGCACGTTGCACGGGAACTCGGAAACGACGGGCTGCAGGACGACCGAAATAGTACTTGGGGTGAAGATTGTCACCAGTGGGAAAAGCCATTTCAAAGCCGCCAGCATTGTCGAGACTTTGGCGTTGCACACCATGTTGAAATCCAGGAAACAGAAGACATTGGTGGTGACTCCGAATAGGGCATCTATGCTCTCCAGGGGGAAGAATCGGGTGCGGAGGGTGCGCCAAACCCATTGATCCCGTGAGATCCCCACTAAGGCAGCCATGGAGAATCCGAGGAGATAGGCCAGAGCTGTGCCGATTCGAAGCGTCCATTCCTGGCGTTCAGCCAAAGTGCCATTCTTCTTGCTGTAGAAGACATGCTGCCCGATGGCACAAATCAGCCCTATCAGAAATAAGGACAAGGCCATGGCTGGCCTATCATGCCAGCAGATATCCCATGGGGCTGTAGGGTATTGGGGTTTGTCGTGGCCATATCCTGACTCTGGTGGGGGGTCCGTATACGTGGAATCATGGGAGTCCCAACTGGGTTCAATAAGGGAAACCGTAGGGCCATCAAGTGGTTCGTGGGGAGTAGAAGCGTTATCAGCCATTGCTAGAGCCGCGGCCTGGAGTTAATAAGTTAAGACAATCGGCAGAGCGAGAGGCGTGGTAGTTTTTATTAGTCTGGTTTATCAGTATTGGGATAAATAGTGTGTTTTGAACCACGTCGAGAAATACGGGGCGGGGAACATACTATATACTAGTAGTGGCCCACCTCGCGATCGCGAGTTGCATTTTGATTATGGGTATCAATTATTCGAGGCCAACAATGGGGGCCTTCGGCCTCAATAATCTTGATGTGTGGTGTTTGATAAACCACACTTTTCGTTCTCGACCACTCAGAGCTCATCTGATATCGTTCACGGGGTATTGGTGATGGCTGATGGGGCAAAAAGAGTCAGCCAAGCTAACTTTTACCTGCCAATACCCAGTATCCGCCAATACCGTAGGGAGAAGCAGTAGATATCCAAGATTGAATGGGGAGAGTGATATCGCATATATACATAATCGGGAGCACAAATACTCGACCTATCGTATTTTTTCTCCGGGAGTGAGACATAAAGTGTAGAATCCGTCAATATTGATTCGAGGCTTCCACCGTGATTCCTATTGCGTCAGCTTCTGCAGATGATATGTCAACTACAGTCGCTCACCTAGTGACGGCGGATCCTGTCTGATGGTTGTGCCCGTAGTAATTTACTCTTGGCGTCCTAAAACTTAACTCTGCTATTGGCCTCAAATCCCTGACCGCCATCGGACAGGATCCGCCTTCACCCCGTGAGTGACTGTACTCTAGGGTGCAAGAAGGAATAGAGGGTGACCACTTTAGTCAACTCTTTCATTGGCTCTGGGACGCAAAGGGCTACAATACTAAACTAGTGTGAACAAGGATTACAGGGTCGCCTTCCAAGGCCTCTCCATGTGTATTTTCCCAACCAGCAAAATACACCAAAAATCGAGGTTTGTAACAACTTAGCGTACTTATACCAAAATATCAACGACCAAGTATAGAATAATTTTGACAAGGGAGACTCATACTCGAAATTCTTGGTCTAATTGAGACATTCGTAAAGGTGTACTCGTCTTTTCACAGCGTTTGTGAACACGACCGCTATTGCATGCCATACAAAAAGGTTGTCTTGGCTATTTTTTATGTGTATGCAATAGCGGTTGTGTTCACAAACGCTGTGAAAAGACGAGTAGTAGTAAAAGGACCTTTTTAGACACATTTCACATTCAGAATTTGTTTTTTGTAGATATGGCCTAAAAGCGACCTGTAGAATGTTACCGGTGCACTGCCTAAATAGAAGATGCAAGATTTCAAGGGAGATGTGAAAGCTCTCAGGATCCTGCGTGTGTTTTGATGGCTGCGCAAATACAAATTTGACATGCGAGTAAATACTCAATGCTAAATGTTCTATCCTCTTAATTTCATAGCGTTTCCGAACACGACTGCTATTGCATGACATACAAAAAGGTGGATCTCGCGCCCTCCCCGCACGGCAATAATAGCAGTCGTGTTCGGAAACGTTATGAGATTAAGAGAGAGACTTTGCGCGGAAGGGTCCACCTGACTCTCAGTCTGTCCCATCGATCGATATATCCGTTCCAAGATAAAGGCCAAGTGGACAGTGGATGAAGTTCTACGAGATCAGTTATAGCAATATATATTATATATAATTATCACGAGTGAAAGTACTATCGTTGAATGGAACAGGACAGAGAGCCAGAGGTCATAAATAGCGACCGGAGATTGAATCGATTGATCTCTGCAAAGGCATACTGGCTATATATATATTCTGAGTGCTACGAACGGCACATCTTCCTATTTGCATACAAAAAACGATTGTTCCCCGTTCACCCTCTACAAAAGTCGAAAAACAGCGCCAGCAGCACCTTCAGCCCCTCCCTCTCTGCAATCGACAAAACGTTCTCCCCGCGGCAGTCCTTCGCATCGATATCAACCCCGCCCTCCAGCAACAAGTCCGCCGCGCCCGCCTCCGCCTCCCCCTCGGCCCCCGCGCCCACCAACACATGCAGCGCCGTCTCCCCCTCCCTGTTGCGCGCATTGACGTCGATGCCCGCGCCCAGCAGCAGCGGCACAAGCGCCCACTCGCCCGCGCCCACCGCCACATGCAGCGCCGTCTCCTCATCGACATTACGCGCGTTGCGGTCGACGCCACCCTCCAGCAGCATCTCCACCACCGCCCGATCCCCATGCCGCACCGCCATATGCAGCACCGTCTCGTTCCGCGCCGCATCGCGCGCATCCAGGTCCACCCGTTTGCGCAGCAGCACCGCCACCACCTCCGCCGCCCCACTCTCCACAGCGCCCATCAGCGCCGTCCGCCCCCCCCGATCCCGCCTGTCCACATCCACCCCCGCCTCCACCAGCCACGCCACCATCGCCGCCCCCGCCCCACCACCAGCAGCCACATGCAGCGCCCCGCGTCCCTCGGCATCAGCGCCGGCCAGGTCCGCACCCCGCTCCACCAGCAGCTTCGCAGCAAAAACCCCGCCGCCATCGCCGCCGACGGCGAGCAGCAGCGGCGTCATCCCGCCGTGTCCCGCGACGTCGACCCGTGCCCCGCGGTCAAGCAGCAGCCGTGTGATGCCGTCGCACCCCACCGTGGAAACGGCCCAGTGCAGCGGCGTGCGGCCGACTTTGTCGACGGCGTTGATGTCGGCGCCGCGCTCGACGAGGGCGCGCACGGACCCCTCCTGGCCGGCGCCCGCGGCGCAGTGCAGCGGTGTCTGGCCGTATGCGTCGGCGGCGTTGGGCGGCGCGCCGGCGTCGAGGAGGGCGTTGAGGAGGGTCTCGTAGCCGTAGACGGCGGCGCGGTGGAGCGGGGTACGGTGGGAGGTGGGTGTGGTGGGGGCGGGGGGGCTGCCGGCGGCGAGAGAGGAGAGTAGGAGGGGAAGGTCGTTGATCTTTGAGGCGTGGAGGAGAAGGGCCGAGGGGGTGCGGTGGGCGGCAAGGAGGGGGGCGAGGAAGTGGAGGCGTTTGCACGTGAGGAGGAGGGAGAGGAGGGAGGAAGCGGGGAGGTAGGTGGCTACGGCCTGGATGAGGGGGCCGGGGAGCGAGAGGAGGGGGAAGGGCGGGTATGGGCGTAGCATTTTTGGTAATTGAGGAGACGGCAGTTGGAATTGTGCTTGTTGAGGCAGTATGGTTGGGCTGTCAAGAGGTCTGAAGCAGAAGAGGGGGGGGGATGAGGGTTTACTTGTAGCAGATGGACATGTCGCCACCGAGCATGTGCATACCCCTCTTAAGCTTATCTGCTGAATTTATTTACATATGACAAGGTGAGCGAGATAAGCAGCACTGATATCCCTCTTTTTCCCCCTTTCCCGGGTGCAGATATTTCACTCCGACAGTTCTCTCAAAGCGCCTGGCATATGACGTTCAGGCAGCCAGCGCATCACAGCCCTCGGAGGTGAACACCAAGTAGGGTGCAGATCAGCGCCGGATCTGGTCGTTGGGGATTGATCGATATCGTAATATGAAAGAACGGTTGTTATTTATTCACAGATCCACAGCGCGCACGCAGAGGAGGGGCGGGCACGAAAGAGCAGCGCACTTGGGATGGCTCTTCGTGCTGGGGGGTTGATTTAAGCAATGATAGCTGAGACGTGTTTGGGGCCTGCGAACCGGGCGATGGCTGCTCGCTTAGGCACACGGGCCTTGGCGCGTGGGGGTGTCAATGATTGGGTGTCACCGTGAGCGTCTTGGCGGACGAGTGATGCCTGGTGATCGAGAGGCCGCTCAGTATCAGAGACAGGATACAAAAAGGACCATCTGCCAGACGTGGGTAGCAGGTATGGTACTATCAGCGCCGCCCACAGGGGCCACAGGTATAGTATCAGAAGTACTACGCCTGTGACGGTAAGTGTAGACAGGTGGCGGCGCATTGGCAGAGGGGTTTTTGAATATGTATATGCTTGTGTATGTATTACTGCCGCTTATCTATAGACTTACCCTCACAGGCATTGTAGAAATGTGAGAGCATGGCTAAGCGTTCACCTAGTCACACTAACCTCGTATTGGCTAGTAGGGGATTATCCCTTGTTTTCGCCGATTCTTTTCTCCTTGCAAGTGAGAGTACTAGAGTAGGTTCAATGAAGCCACATGCACCTCATATCTACACTCACAAATATCCGTACGATCAGGTCTCATCTCCCAAGTTGCCATGTGCCACTAATACTGGTAACATATGAACTGCAATTTCGAAATACACACGAGCTAGCAAATTGAACACATAACCAAAATTTGATAACCTTCTTAACCCCTCCCCACTTGCTGCTTTATGCTGGTAAATCTCTCCCTGCGGTCCGTTATGTTCAACGTGATGACCTTGAACGGCTCGTTTCGACCCTCGTGCCCGGGAGCGTTCATCGGCGCTGAGATGCCCACAATCCGAGTAATCACTCCCTTGCACTGGGGACATTGGCGGCTAGACGGATTCCTGACTTTTAGTATCCGCTCACCACACTGCTTGCATATGCAATGATTACACGGCCGCGTCCTGGCGTCACATTGGTTAGCCATGCACCCCGCACTATGTATCACCCCACGCAGAAGGAATAATAACGTACAAACAATCCCGAATCTTCGTTTTGCAGGAAGTGCACATCTGCGGCACCGCGGGGTTATATACCGCGTCCTCTCTCACCTGCAGCGCCGCGTCCATCTCCGACACTGTCTTGACCTTGCTGAAGTCCCCGCTGACCGTGGAGGGCTGTTCGCGGTAGAGTTCAAAGAAGGGCAGTCCCATGGCCGCATAGATTTCTGGGCTGATTGGTGTTTTGGGCGCTACCATCCCCGTGATCTCTTCAAAGGCGACAGAGTTGACGACTTGCACGTTGACCAGCTTGACGTTTTCGGTGTTCCAGGACTCGGGATCTTCCCAGTCGGGATAGATGGTTTGCATGATGGTGCCGCCGACGGCTATGGCCATTTGCCTATCCGTGGCGAACGACGAACACCCCCCCCTGATCTGAGACATCCATTTTCCCGGCGGATAAACCTCTAGGCGGAGGCTATCTCCATCGGCTACGCCATAGTGGCCGAGGGTTCCTCCATCCTGTAGACACTGGCCTTTGAACTGCATGAACGTCATGTTTATATCCTTGATAAGAAAGCCTCTCCGATCCAAAATACCCGTGGCAAGGATTCCCATGTCGCCTTGATTTGCAACACCCGTTAGCGCATGATCACATTATTTGGTGAGTAGAAAACGTAAATGGAAATCGCACGAATCCTTGTCTTTAGTGACATGACTTTGTCCGACCCCAAAGCCTTGATTATGAAGGGAAGTTGATTTTCAATTTGGATCTGGAGAGTTAAGTGGGGGGCCCAGTCGAGCAGAATGTCGCTTCTGGCACCAAACCCTTCGCTCGATGCTTGCGAGAGGCGATATATGTCTTTCCATGTTTTGATCAGCTCCCCGCCAATGCAGAAGCACCGGCGGGACCTTGGCAAAGCGGATCTCCTTTCCATCTCTACGCCGATGCTTTCCAATGGTTTTGTGGAGTCGCCCTTGAAGGTCTCAGTCTTTTGTAATTGTGCACGGCATATTTGTAAGGGTTACTGCGTGGGGCATATCATACTCACCTGGATGGAATAGCTTGACTCCTCTGAATCCCCCAAGACCCGAACTCTGAGAGTTCCGTTGATCAACTTACACAGGTCCAACTCTAATAGAGCACCTGAATCATTCAGCAGATCCTTCACCGTCCGAACTCTCATCTCCGTCTCCTTGATCCTCTTGCAGTAGATCACCTCTCCCGGCTGCAGCCCGGAGCTTTTTGCCGTCGCCATTGCATCCAACGACCCCTTTGCCACCATCTCCTCAAAGAACTGCTTCCTGGTGATAAAATACTCATCCTGATCATAGGTCGGAATCACCTCAAATTGCATCCCCCCCACGCTCTCCTCGCCCGTAACCTGTTTCTCAACAGAGTATCCCGATCCGAACGGCATCGCAACAAACTGCTTCACCAACCCAGGGCTGACAGCTACGCCGTCGAGCCATGGCTGGCTCGGAACCACGATGTAGTCCTGCTTTCTGGCGGCTTTGTTTGCCCGCTTCAGATAGGTTGCCATGTTGGGTATCATGGGCTCCCCAGAGATTCCGTTGACGCCGCCAAGGTATATCTTGATTGCGAACGTTCTTTTCGCATGGAAGGACATCCACATTGCCTCTCTCTCTATGCTGTGTCAGTATATCGATCTCCGCATAGACATCTCGCGATGGAGTGGAGCCAGAGGAACACGCACGATACATCGGAATGAAAACACCACCCTTCTCTCCCATATCCGCCGGCAACTTCTTCTCATAGTCCGCAATGTTAAAGATCGGGAACTTCCCCAGTTGCGGCGGCAGCTGGTATTCCTTCCCGTCGTCGGGCACCCTGATTGTCCTGTTGAACGAAATCTCTAGGTTGCCGTTATCGAACGAGAGGGACTCGTTGGTACCCTTGATGCTGCAATCCACCTCTTTCTCGAAGCCTCTGTTTAGGCCGCTAATCAGCTTCTCATCCTCATACACCCTCCGCCCAGCAAGCGGGCTGTCGTAGTACGATTCCTTGTGCGATGTCACGGTGAAGGCGAGGGGCGGTATCTCGTGGCACATGGGGGTGATTATCGAGCTCTGGTTATGGAGCACTACAGTGTCGCAAGCCGCGAAGGCTGAGATTTATTTGCGAGGTTCGTTAGCAAATCAAAGCTTATGATGCAAATGGTCATAACCCATATGATGTATGAATTCTAGCAAGTTACCGAGCTTTTCTGTGCAGTGAGCGGCAATCTGATCGGTGGGCATGTCGAGCGGAAGCTCCACATCCACACTCGTCTTCCCGACGCCTGTCTTGTCGCCATGGATGCGGACCTTTACACTGCTGGCTGGCGGCGGCGGCGCAGCCGATCCTGCTGGTTTGCGTGGGCCGCGCATTTTCTAGGCTCTCTCTGCAGTACGGTGGGTTGGTGATATGATGATGTGAAAGGTGGTTTGGGAATTTGAGAGTTTTGAGGATTGTGTGTGGGAGTTAGTTTGGCCTGCCTGAATTATATATGCATGAGTGCTCGCTTTCTTGCATGAGCACTGTCAACCATTGCCGGATAGGGAATATTAAATAAAGATGTTACCAAGTACTGGCGCTGCCGGGTTGACGCCGCTCAGGCAAAAGGGTACAGTCACCCCTGGGACAATACCGAAATCAGCTCGATAGCGAATAGCGACTTTATGGGTTGATATTCAGCTAAAGACAAAGAGGCTGATGCGCTTTTGTTGGTTTTTGTTGGCCCATTCGCCATCCAACCAGGTTCGCCATCGCCCCAGGAGTCACTATAGTTGATGTGAGCAAAAGCGTGACCACTTCCCAGGGATTATCTCTAAAACGATTGGCTGAAAGGTATCAATCAACCTTAGAAGTATCCGTTTGTAGCAAGCTTGATCTTGTATGCATAGTCAATCTTTCGGGTTTTGGCCTTGGGGGCAACTACGAACCCGGTTGAACGACGATTCACATGGGCCTTTGTAGGTTAAGACAGTGACGCTTATGATGATATACAATTAGTCGTTGTCCCAGCTTTGTCCTTGATCCAAGTTTGACTGTAGGTAGATACCTGTACTCTACTCGTTCTGAGTCTTTCTTGCTTGATCTCCCAGTGCACGTAAATGCTCAATTGTTGCTATATAACATCAAGTATATACTCGCTTCCAAACTATGTTAGTCTATGTATTTGTCTAAGCAGGAAAATACACCAAAAATTGAGGTTTTCAACGACTTATAAAAGGTCCCAGACTTATATCGAGATATCACCGGTCAAGAATAGTGTAATTTTGACAAGGAAGATTCATACTCCAAATTCTTAACCTCATTGAGACATTCGTAAAGGTGCAGTAAAAGGATCTTTCTAGACATATTTCACCTTCAGAATTTCTTTGTGGATATGGCCTAAAAGCGGCCTGTAGCTGGAGTCTTACAGGTGCATGCCTAGATAGGGGATGCATGATTCTAAGGGAGATGTGAAAGCTCTCAGGGTTCTGTGTGTGTTTTGATGGCTGCGCAAATACATATTTGATATGCGAGTAAAGTATGTACATTCGTTCACAAAAGGGGACTCCTCCCAGGCTGCGAGACCCCCACTTCTTTTAAGTTCTATTGGCCCAAGACTTGTCGATCGGTGATGACTAATGGAGCCAGCGAGGGTTAGGTTGTAGCGATATCGGGGTCGTTTCTGACAAGCTGTGATTGGATTAGGCGCTCAGCCTTGCCAGCGTTTTCCACTGGAGTGTAGGGTAGAGGCTCCGAATCCCCGCTCTACATATACCAGAATCTTCTTCAATATCAACCCAGCGCCTATTTATCCCACAGTAACAATGGAAGTTGGCGCATCTATAGTCGGTTTGCTCTCAGTAAGTGCGACCATTACCATCGCGATCAACGACCTCGTAACTAGCTGTAAGAATGCACCACTTTTTGCGCAGTCGATTCTTCACGAAACTCTCGAATTCAGCTACGCCCTTTCAAAATTGCAACGCTTAGTCCAAGGACCACAAGCTTCGTCGCTCGATCAGTCAAGGACATCAATGATCGATGTCAACCATCTTTCATTGACGCTGGTTGGATGTGTTTGCACGTTTTCACAGCTTGAGAAGGAGATTCAGCGCATGAAGCTTAGCGGTAAATTTAGCATTGTGGATCGTGTGAAATGGTCCCTTATAGAGCGGGATGTTGCCTCGATTGTTCAGCGCATCCAAAATCACAAACTGTCCTTGGTGCTAATTCTCACAATCCTAAAGTGTGTATTCAGATATATTATGTATCTTTCTTGTGCCTTGAGTCACTTCAGAAGTCCCTTTGGCTAACTTCGTTCATTTCTCACATTCTACAGCGGATCACCCACAGAAGCGACCAACAGTCGAGCGAGTCTTGATACGCACCTGTCCACAACGATGTCCAATACCCCAAGTTACATACTTGATGACGACGACGCAGCCTCGGTTACGAGTAATTCCAGTACTGCCCGAAAGCTATACCGCCGTTCTTTCGAGTCCGCACTGTTCGTTAGCCGTCCCTATGTCAGAGGGAAGAGATTCGAGGATGCTCAATCGGCGCTCTCTATTGCGACGTCACAGCGGCCAAAGGGGTGGTGGTCTTTATATACCGCAAAGTCCAACCATTCAGTGTTCTCTTTACCAGTATCCGTCACAACAATCTCGGGCACGAGCCTTGCTGATATACCGTCTATCTGTAACTTATCATTGCCGGTGCCTCTTGGTGTCCTAGATAACTCTGGGGTGTATGATCCACATAATACAAATCCCTCAAAACCCACACATACTTCCTCTTCCAGGCCCATTGGCCTGGATAGACTCTCTCCAATGGTCGATGGCAATTACCACTCCGGTTTGCTACTTAAAGCTGCTGCCAAGGGACTTGATGTAGTGGTGACATCTCTCCTGGATCAAGCGGCAGTAATGAGTATTGAGTATATTGAGAAAATGCAGCCTCACCTGGACGATGCGCTATCTGAGGCGGTGGTGAATGGGCAAACCCAAGTCATACGTATTCTTCTGGAGCGGGGTGCACGTTGGTCATCGAGAGCAGTCGATGCTTTGAAAGAGTCTTCGCTGCTCGAGCCATTACGAGGCAGGCATGCCAGTCCGGTAATGGAAGTGCAAGATTCAAGTGGATCTACGGCTCTAGATGTAGCAAAAAATAATGATGCCGGAAGGGATGTGATAGCGTTTCAAGGGGTTGATAGAGATGGATTTACACTGCTACATGTGGCCGTGCGCTATATGCGTAGTGAAAGCAGCATAGAGCACCTGTTAGATCAAGGCGCGGCGGTTGAGGCAAGAGCTATAGGTGGATATACCGCCCTACATCTGGCGGTGGATACTACGTACCCTAAGACGAGAACTATAAAGCTCCTGCTAGCCCGAGGGGCGGATATCGAGGCAGAAACAGATACACATGATACGCCTCTACATCTAGCGATAATGTCTACGAATATCGAGATTATGGGCCTCCTACTAGACGAAGGCGCGGCGATTGAGGCAAGAGGGACTGGTGGATATACACCCCTACATCAGGCAGCAAAACGTAGTAGAGCGGTCGTAAAGTTCCTACTAGACCGAGGGGCGGATATCGAGGCAGAAACCGATACACATGATAAGCCTCTACATCTAGCGGTGAGGACGAACGATATAGAGATTGTGGAGTTACTACTGGACCAAGGCGCGGCGATTGAGGCGAGAGACACTGGTGGACATACACCCCTACATGTGGCAGTAAGCTGTGGTAGAGCGGTCGTAAAGCTCCTACTAGACCGAGGGGCGGACATCGAGGCAGAAACCGATACACATGATAAGCCTCTACATCTAGCGGTGAGGACGAACGATATAGAGATTGTGAAGCTACTACTGGACCAAGGCGCGGCGATTGAGGCGAGAGGAACTGATGGATATACACCCCTACATCGGGCAGTAAGCCATGGTAGAGCGGTCGTAAAGTTCCTACTAGACCGAGGGGCGGACATCGAGGCAGAAACCGATACACATGATAGAGCTCTACATCTAGCGGTGACGGTGGTGAACAATACCTGGGTGGTGAAGCTACTACTGGACCAAGGCGCGGCGATTGAGGCGAGAGGGACTTTTGGCTATACACCCCTACATCAGGCAATAAACTCTGGTAGACAGGTCGCAAAGGTCCTACTAGACCGAGGGGCGGACATCGAGGCAGAAACCGATACATATGATAAGCCTCTACATCTAGCGGTGACGATGCGCTATATCGAGATAATGAAGCTACTACTGGACCAAGGCGCGGTGATTGAGGCGAGAGGGGCCGGTGGACATACACCCCTACATCGGGCAGTAAGCTATGGTAGAGCGGTCGTAAAGTTCCTACTAGACCGAGGGGCGGACATCGAGGCAGAAACCGATACACATGATAAGCCTCTACATCTAGCGGTGAAGGCTAGAAGTATCCAGATTATGGAGCTACTACTGGACCAAGGCGCGGCGATTGAGGCGAGAGGAACTGATGGATATACACCCCTACATCGGGCAATAAGCCATGGTAGAGAGGTCGTAAAGTTCCTACTAGACCGAGGGGCGGACATCGAGGCAGAAACAGATACACATGATAGAGCTCTACATCTAGCGGAGATGTCTAGTGATACCGAGATTACGGCACTCCTACTGGGCGAAGGGGCTACGATTGGGACGAGAAGGGCTAGTGGATCTATACCCCTATAGGTGGCGGTGAGAGCTCGTGCGGACATCAAAGCAAGATTTCCGACCGTACGACTAGGTTTACATTATTCCACCACCTGTGATAATGGAAAAATTTTCAAGCTTCTACTTCGTAGAGTAGGCGTGGGGGCGAAGAATAAGGCCGGGGTGACTCCTCAGCTCTGGACATGTCACGAGTAGAGGATTATATTGTGCAGCTCCTATTAGGTTCGGAACCGTGGCCAGCTAAAAGTGCCGGTACATCATCATCTCTCACAAATATAGACTAAAGTATATATGTGCGTACCGCATGTAGCGGTAGACGAGCTTACGAGTACCGCGAGTTGCTTAACAACACGAGTTTGGCTCCCAAATTAATTCAACCTTACCGAACCCCCGCTTAGCTATGGATTTCACTAAAGAATGATATACTGTTCGAGTACCTAGGGACTTAGTAATTTCTTTATACATATATTCTGCTATTACATGCTTTTCTTGTTCTCTGCCTCACCTTTAGTCCGAATTGAGCATAATAATTATGTTTATCTTGAGCTGATCGCGAGAGGCTTTCACCTTTCTGGTCTCTAATCCTTTCCTTGGTCAGGCTTCGTATATCCATTACCATCTATCTGTTTCTAAGAACTAGCCTTCACATCTAGCTTTTCCTTCTGTCTTGACTGCTGTTTTTCAAGTCAAAAGGACTCTAGCTGTTGCCAAAATTCCTTTGGGGCTGGTTTCCTAGCTATGTTTTGGTCAGCTTCGGGGCGTTAGTCCGTCTTTTAATATTTTCTATAATCTATAAATATGAAATTTCCTCTCCTCCCCGCCACCAAATTTCCCCCAGCACTAGCCGCCCGATTTCCTTTGGTTCTAGCAAGAATGATTGGGTAGAGCCCTGGAGGGGAGTATACAAAAGTCGCTCTAGTGTTCAATAAGTCTCCTACTACGTACACTTGTGTGTGCGGTTGTACTACCACTCTCGTCTGATTATATATATGATAGCAGATATTGTTTCCCATTTATGTAGTAGTACTTATCTTTACACATTTTGTATATCCTCCGTCTAGATATATATAATCAGAGTTGAAACTGTTGGGTTTCAGTGAAATTAGTAGTGATCCTTATCGTTAATAAGTGGCAAAAAAAAAAGGACACTGTGTAACATTTCATGTGGATACCAAGGTCTTCGCACTTTTAGGATCACAAACCATCACTCCACTTTCGCCACGACACCTCACTCTCTTATTGACATAAAGTTCTGCATTACCATTATTATATGTAGTTTTCTCATCCCTTGAGATTCAAGGAAACCCAATTGAAAACCAACGAGCATATATTATATCTGTTGTCGCTGAGGTTAATCTGTTCAAATAGAGATAGAGTAGGTCAGATCCATTTGGCTGTTATGGAAGAATTAAACTCCAGTTTCAAGAAGCTCTGCAGTGCCCAAAGTATAGCGCGACGAACGACATCAACAGAATTTACAAGATACTCTCTAGTACGTGTGAATTATGGCTGAAATATATCAATCGGAACACATGCTTACACCCCTTAGTGGTTAGATGGTTAGATTTATCTTATCCGTAATATAGCGCACTTTGTAATCCAATGTATCACCTCATTTTATTCTAACCTTTTATAAGTTAATTTAAATATGCCTACTTTACATTGTTGCCGTGGAAGTTGAACAAACACGAATTTTGCTTTGAAAATCATAGCAAACTCCCCTAATTTCCTACAGCCTTTCCAACTCGTGGCCTTTGATAGTGAAATTGGCCAACTTGTTGATTTTGTCGAATGCAATTTTTTTCTTAAGATGATCCTCCGGCTGTTAAATCTCCTGAGCATTCTGCAGATGCGATAAATATGATGGTTCATTCGGCGTCCATCTGAAAGAAATTTCCTCATACACAAGGCTCTAGCAGCCGTGGAAATGCATCAATTTTGACGTCCCCCATACAAAAGGTTGCGAGGTACACATTATTTGATGTAATAATCGACCTACCTCATATTAAAGGCATTCTTGTCCCATTACCGACACTACACTGATGTATTTACTTGTTAAAGGCAATAAGATCCGGGCTTCCCGACGGCATTCCTCGTTAAAGCCATGCTAAAGGCATGTTAAAGGCATGTTAAAGGCAAAGAAATACGAATTTACTGTTTTCCGATGAAGCCTCTCCTCTAGATCTCGAGATAGTTGAGTCCCCAAAGAGGATATTTCGATGGGGTTATCAAATGGTATCTGGCATTAGCAGCCTTGTCATATTTAGGGAATACAATTTGATTTTATTGGATCCCTTTTTTGGCATATACATGCGGGGTATTCTGACTTAATGCTCCTGGTATAATAGTAGGATCCTCTCGATCATGTCAAGCATCACAGGTGGCCTAAGACTTATTCCCCCTGTGCATATGCTCAAAAATGTGACAGAAGCGTGATCTGTAAATACATCAGTAAAGTCGTCTGTCCGTAGAGTCGTCTGTAGAGTCGTCCAATTTCCCTTAAAACGACTTTCCCTCCGCCAAAATATTGACATTACGCAGCCAGATGTAATCAATTCCCGACGATTTTACTGACTATTATTTAATAATGTACTCAGATACACATTTCCGCGGCGCCTAGAGAGGGCATGTATCTCCTTGTAAAGTTACTTTTGTACTTATTGCAAGGATTCTGTGAGTATACAATTAACGTTGACAGGGAAGCATCCCCGTATCAGATCCGTATGTATATACTCTTCAAACCCCTTCTGTATTGGCTTTGTTTCCCTACCTAAGGCAGTGCATGCCGGTATCTCTTAACCCTAGTGCAAAACCTACTACATACAACCGGAGTGCGGCTTCCTGCCGCCCAAATGTAGTGGCGAAATGGAGGTCCGCCCGCCAAGAGGGCCCGTACAGCACTAAAGTCCCCTCTACCGGCGCTGTCGATAAGGGCTGCTTGTAAGTAATCCGCCACTTCGTGTTTATATATCAGTTTAGCCAACAATCCAGCGACTGCGGGTTTATATATCAGTTTAGCCAACAATCCAGCGACTGCGGGTGGTACTGCGACAGTAATTTCCTAGATTATTGTTGTCGTTCTGGATTATTGGGTCATCTAAAGGTACAGGAATGCACTAAATCTCATTTCCATCTCTACTTATAGCTAATCTATGATTCATTAGCTCTAGGGTGCACTCTAAGTCATTCAATAAGTAGCTTTAGTATGTACGTGTAGTTCATGATAAAATGTTATCAGGGAAGTTCGACCTTGTTTAATAAGAATACAGCTGTTCTTTCATAGCTATCCATTGCAATAGCTACACGCCTTTTTTATGCCAGTTTTCTTCCATCTCAAGAGTAGTTCTTTGTCTAGTTGTATAATGATATGCAATCAATATTAGGAATAGCAAGCAACCAATAAATAATAGAAAACGTTCCTGGTCACGATGAGGAAGATCATATAGTTTAGATACCTCACAGGGATAAGCTTGACTAGGTCAGGACAATCGTTTTGTTGGATGTGCTGGCTAGGTGTTAGTCTTTCTCTGGAAGACTGTTTCAATCCTTGACATGCAAATTGAGAAATAGGTTAAGAGTAGAGCAAGACAGTCCAATCTCTGCAAATTCTTCACAAGCGTTTAACCAAAACCCGCCAAATTTAAGTACACTTTGGCAAAGATATACGTCTAACAAGATTGATTGTCTTACGAGGCATATGGCGCTGCTGCCTAATGGTTAGTATATCCCGCAACAGAAACTTCAAGGGCCCTCTTTTTGCCAGAGCGCGAGGAAAAAACAACTCTTTCTCTATAGTATAATCTCTCAGGGCTTGCAAAGTTGGGAAAAAGGTGAAGGGCCTTCTTGTTCGCGTAAAGTGAATCAAGTCATAGATATTGACGTTCAGCGGAGCCAGTTTCTTGAAGCGGCAAGATTTCAGCCATGAATACCCGATTTATCGAATATGTCGGAGGGCTTTCCTTACTCACCTTTCGACATAACCACATAGTGTCCGGGATGGGGACAACCCCCAGCACTATACAGAGATTTTCCCATGTTCCAACATCTTCGTCATCGGCGCCAAAGGTTATTTCAAACTCGTCTTTAAACGCAAGATAAAACTCAGTCTGTGCTAATCCACACTCGACTCTGAGCTCCGCATCGCTTTTCTTCTCAATCCCATAACCAAAACAGTTGATATCTTTGAGGTCCCAGCCCTTGTGCTCAATCAAGCGTCTGAATTCTGCCATCGGATTTCCCCTAGGGTTATAGGGAAAGTCCGGATACCCCGCAAAGAACAGGTCCACCTTCCCATCAAATTCCAGTTCAAACTCTAGCTGAAAAGGATAGAAAGCCGCCAGAGTGTCTGCTTCATCCCAGCCCTTCAACGCCCTCAATCTATCGAGCTGATACCTCGGCGAGCCGTCGCTGTCGTACTCGATGAAATCCTCATGTTGCTCGAAGAAATAATTGTGAACAGGAGATTTTGTTTCGTCCACCAGCGCCTTGAGGAACATTCGCCGAGCGTCCTTGTACTTCTCACTTGAGTCTTCCCATTTCTCTACTTCTTGGAGGCGGCGAAAGTCTGTTTCGGGAGACTTTTCCGTGTCGCGAACGAAGCTCGGGAAGGCTGCAAAAAATGGTTTTAGTAGTGGATGATTTGCGGACCTTTTTTTATTCTCCACTACGGGACTAGATGATATTTCTTTCCTGGCGGTGGTAGAGTTTGTTGCTTGCTTGCTGGCAGACGCTGCTGCTTCCTTGCCGGTAGACATTGCTCTTTTGCCCGCCTTTTTATTCTCCACTACGGGACTAGATGATATTTCTTTCCTGGCGGTGGTAGAGTTTGTTGCTTGCTTGCTGGCAGACGCTGCTGCTTCCTTGCTGGTAAGCATTGCTCTTTTGCCCGCCTTGGAGTACCGAAGGAACGCCGAAACGAAGAAAGAGCGGAATTGGAACATTGAGCAGTGGATCTGAATGCCTGAGGTTTCTGGATGTTTATAGGAGGGAAATTTGGATTGAAAATGTGCTTCCTTTGCTGCGTATACCGTGTAGAGGTGCGATCCGCCCGCACTGAGCTATGTTTGCTTATGTTAAGATACAGGGTTAGGGTTAGTGTATTACTTAGGCCACCCTTTTACAGCCTGCACGCAGCGGAAATTACATGTACTCTAGTACATAATCGGTTGTTTGCTGCTTTCCGTTAGGAGTCATGGCATAAAAACAAAGGTCTGTATCGGGCCGTATACACAGGTTATACGCTCATAACATGATCCACACCCTAGGATGTACTGCACAGCACGTGAGCGGACCAATGTCTAATCACCTTACCGGGTAGAAGTGCGGGACACTCTTAGTATTGAATATATCCATCACCGTAAGAAAAACCAATAATAAACCTTAACAAATACAAAAGCCTTAGTCTACTGCCCCTCTCACTCAAACTCTTCAATATATAACACCATACGCCCCTCAATTTCTCACCTCCCTCCTCTCCTCGCCCTCCTGTCCCTTTCCTTCTTCAAACATATCACCAACGTTGCAAACACCAACGCGATGTCCACTCCAGCTCTCCCATCCACCGCCAATACCCCCCCTAGCAGCCAGGTACCCCTCAAGACATACCTAGCCACCGTCACCTCGTTCCCTTCGGCGTCCTCAATCACTAGCTTTGTCGGCGCCAGAAAGTCCCACTTCCACTTGTACATCCTACTGTTATACACAAAGCTCATCGTCCTGCTCAGGATCGCCTCCTGCTTGACGGCCACCTCCGGGTGCGTGTTCCCGTCAATCCACTTGACCGTCGCAAGATAGGTCTCCCAGACCGACGCGTGGATCTCCATGATGTTTATCCCCGCCGGCGTGGACACCAGAGATGTGGTGGAGAACCGGGCGGGTTTTGTGCATGCCAAGAACGGGGGACTGGTGGCCAGCACGGTCTTGAGGGAAGCGTCGACCTCCCGCTTGAAGTTCTTTGCGTCTGTGAGGGGGGCAGTAATGTTTGGGGTAAGATCGTAGGCAGCGCATGACTTTAGAGAAGGGAGCACTGGCGGAGGGGTGATGTACAGTATGTGGGTTGGCGTGAAGCTGTCTGTAGTTGCCATTTTCGGTGCTTTTTCGGTGCGGGGCGGCTTAAACCTTTCTGTGCGGTTCCAGATTCGCATGGTCTTTGGGGTGGTTCTCACCTTCGTGAGAGGGGGGAGATTTTATATTCTCCGAAATCGCCGTGTTTCCTTGCTGCGCCTACTCTAGACTGCAGCCTTGCAATGTTGTGGAATCGAGGGTGCTTCGCCTTGTGATCATTATGCTGTTGCAATTGTACGAAGATCTGGAGGCTTGAAGTTATACGAGTTTTATGTTTGCTTGTTTCGCGCGCCAAAGATCTAAGCTTTTGCAACGCCCAATGAGCGTGAATTACTAGCAGAGATAAGCCCCACAAGGCGTTCCTGGGAGCATCGCTGTGAGATTTTGCTCTACAGTGTACCGGGTGTTCACCATTAATGAAGAATTCTGCTTCATTAGTTGAAAATGCAGGGATTTTATATGGGAGACCAATTATCATCAATCACACCGGCCTTAGCGCACCCATTTTGTATGGGGGGTAAAAAGTCTGAAGAACTTTCATATATCCTCATTCAAAAATCTAGATATTTTGTTAAAAAATACAAAAGATCAACTGCAGAAAAGCGCTGGCTCCCAGATTTCTCTAGATAATATTGTGAGCCCATAAGCCCTTGTGGGGAGTGTTTATTGATGGAGCTGGGTGCAAACAACAGTCTTGAAGGTTGCGTTGCAAAATATGGGGGGCAGCCTATTCAAGTACTTTTCTGGCGCCAAGTATCACTTTCTGCGGCTCCAACTCTTCAGAGTAACCATAACCCTAGTACAACAGATAAGAAATACTAATCATTAATGTATACCCTGATATTGGGGCATGAGATACGCAAATTAAAACCCAACGTCGCCAGCGCATCACCCCAGCTCGCTGAACGGACCAGTCGGTCTAGTTTTCAGTTAAGCCACGATTGACATCTCAGCTCTTGAATACGAGCTTTTATGTTTTGTTTTTATCTGTACCAACAGCCATTTGGGGACATAAGCCATCACTCGGTACCTTAGTTTCGCTTTGTGCCTAACCACCCCTGGGAAGGTGTGCGGTAAGCTGTCGTGCTGTGATATATTGTACAATGCAGGAGAGGATATACGAATACTTTTGATTGTCTGGCATTAATGCTAACCACTTTATAACACACGAATTGGATTCGTATGGAAGATCTATGGGAGATAACGGATTGGTTAGGAAAAGTATATAAAATATTCCTGTAGTAGCATTTCGTTGCCAGAGGAAATAATACTCAGCTGGCAGTATGGACCGATACATGACCTATAAGATTTGGTAGTCTGCCGATATAAAACCACGACCATATCCCTTAAACTGTCGGAATTTTCACTGCTTTTTAGCGCAGTCGATCGCCCCAAACAGGAAATCAGGACTCCCGGAAGAGGTTGATACAGGTCACGGCTAGATCTAGAGAGGTGTTGATGTACATACCCAGAGCGGCATTAGCAACAAATCAAATCTTGATGTAGTAATACTGTTGCCCACCATGGCTAAACGTTCGTTCCTTGAAAACAGAGGTAGGAATGGCAATTCAATTTTAATCTAGGGTTATCTGTTCCAATCTAATCCCTTGGCATCATCTTGGCAAACATTTATTATTTATTAAACTAAACTAAACTAGCACGAGTCTGCCCTCCGATAATAGGTTGGTCACCACACCCGGGAAAAAACTCCACCTTCAGTCATTTCTGAACAATACCTCCATTGCTCAACGCGGCGTACATGCAGTCCACCAGGACGGAGTAATCCTTCATCCACCTCTCTTTGTCGTCGTCCATCGTATCGAATAATACCTCCATCTTCTCACTCATCTGAAACGTCCCATCGTAGCTCACCATGCGCCAACTGTCGCCCGTAGTGATAAACCCATACACTGAACCTCCACCGTTATTATCTCTCATGTCCTTCAATGAAAGGAAACACTGCTTCCTTGCCTCTCCAAGAGAAACCTTTTTCGCTTCTACTACCAAGACAAAGTTTTTTTCCCTCAGAGAAACAAAATCCATAACAACGAATTCCCCCATACCGCCAGTTGAGGAATCTACCGCGACGATCTCCTTTTCTCTGCGTAAACTTAGGTTTCGTCCAGTCTGATGTCTGAAATCACGTAGTATGGGATGCATGATGAAAATCACTAGATCGTTGATATTTGCTTCGTTGAAGTCGGGATCCGCCTCGGTAGGGTATCCCTCTATTTCGAGTTGTCCCACTAGGCCATCATAAACCTTCTCCTTAACCTGCAAGATGCCTTCCATTCCTGCATTAATAGACTTGCCTTCCAACATTGTCTTTACCGGAGCACCGCGTAATGCTAACGCGATGCCTAATCTATCTTCCGCTTCCAAAAGGCTCATCTTGGAATACGGCACGTTCCACTTGGACTTTCTCTTCGCCTGCTCGGTGGTGTTGTCGTCACCCATCGTGTCTGTGTATATTAATGCGTCAGCTGTATCGTTTAGGGGGTTCGGGTTGAATTCGAGTAGCGAAATCTCACGATGGTTGTGGAGGTTCACCCTCTATATACTCCTGCTGTGGCCGGGTAATCACTCAGTGCAGTGTGCCTGACGTAGGTTGGCTGTCACAAATGAGCCAGGCGCTGATACGTATTACGTCTGTGCCAGACTAATCCCTGTGAAAGCCAGGACCGCGTTATACTGTGGATGTGTAGAACCCATCCTTAACAAATGTCTAATGTGCCATGGGCCAGCTTTCTAGACATTTGTTAAGACTGAAGAATTCAGGCACAGAGTAATAGGGGGAACTGGCACAGTAACCCTCGCCCTTGGCAGATTTATGTGACACCCACCTAGGTGCTGGCACACTTGCGCACCTAACCCTGAGCCACAGCACAGTATATACCAGAGGCATACCGCCCTCTGTCGGAGGATAGAACCACCCCTCCTACACTTCACGCTACGGGTACCTCCCCGCTAGACACAAGTTTCGCTGCACTCAATAGTTACTCGAGTAAGTGCTATCCCTTTCTAATTCCTGTGGAATAGAGCTTGAGGGTAAGAAATCAAAAAGACTACTAGTGGCTCAAGAAAGCCACTACGTAGACAAGATTACTGATCCAACGAGGGCACCCCAGTTTGGTGGTACAGTCGCTGACCTAGCTAGTGACGGCGGATCCTGTCTGATGGTTGTGCTTGTAATAATTTACACTTGGCGTCTCTGCTATTGGTCTCAAGTATCCCTGACCGCCATCAGACAGGATCTGCCTTCACCCCGTGAGTGACTGTAGAAGTATGGCCATGGGGGCGGGCGGGGCCCTATTGGCTTATCTGACCAGCCATGCGAACCCTGCTTTTAGACCCCTGTGCGCGTACTTTATTTCTACCTCTCACTGTAGCACCCGTATCCAAGTATGTAGGGACTTTCATTCGATCTGCGGCATAATCTATTCTGGTCGACGATCCTCACTCACTAATTTTTGTCTGCAACGAATGAACTCGAGGTGTCGGCACCGGCTCAGTGATCACCATTCAGGTATGTTAGAGGGGTGGGGGGGTGGGGGGAGGGGGGAGGTTAAATAGACTCGTAAGCAGCCGATATATATACAAAGTGTCAACTGTCGCTTTAACACTTGCTATTTAATCCATGTGCACCTCCATTCAATAGCTATATATAGGCAGCTTCGAACCCCATATCGTCGGTGTCCTAGCTAGCGGTGCCCTGCGTCATCAGGAGAATACAATTTAAAACTATTGTCTTTCCTTCTCCAAATATTTCCCCTCCTACCTTTGACACTTTACTCAGTACCCACTTAGTGTATGTATACTAGCATCGAGCGACGCCTCCCCCCCAGAGAATCAGCCGATTGCGCGAGTGCTTAAACGCCACTTTGTGGGCTGTTATCTTGCAGCGATCTCTCCTCGTCCAGATATATGTTTTCTCTCTACGTACCCTCTGACACTCCACTGCATCTAGTCATAAATACTGTGAGCATGAAGTATACGGCGCTGAATATACGGCGCCGTGGCTGCAAATCCTCAGCTGGCTTTTTAACTCTGCTCTGTCTAACTAACACGCACAGCTACAGCCTAAGCACTCCACATTGACAGAACCCTGTATCGATATCATGATCAGCAGATAAAACCCGCAGGTGGGGTCCCAAGGAAGACTATCGCTCCCGGCCGTCGTCGAGAAAATAAAGCTCGGTGGAGTGACCACGATATATTATGCGTTATCCATAGTAAACAAAGCCGACCCAAGCTTGCAAGCTACGTACTTGTAGCTAGGGGAGATTAGATCTGACATGTACATACATGTATGTATGGTACCGCCACTGCTTATAAATTGCCCGGGCAAACCAGCTCTCGGATCCGATAACCGTCCTCAAGCATCTGGCATACATAAATCAGCCACCACCAGCGAGGCACCACAAGCTACCTCCTTGCATATAGCTAGACGTACGTACATGTACTAGCTATCCATTCTAGTTATCCTGACAATCCCAATCACCCCATTACCATAGCGGAATCACACTTGTATGTATGCGAAATATTATCTGATAAGAGCTGGAAATAAAGTCACACAACAATTTGCTTTTTTTTGGAGGGAAGGAGTGGGCATCCTTTGCCAAACAAAGAGGCACTGCCCGCCTACTCCACCATCTTGCGGTACACACCAACCCCACGTTCATTCGTACGCTTATAAGTCCCCACTGCCAGGCCCGTCCCTCCAGATATCGAATCCATCCCAAGCCTAAGGGTACAACCCTACAGCTAGCTCTAAATATATATATATATATACGTCCCGAACGCATCCCCCCGGGCAGACCCCTTCACGAGACCACCATACCACGCAGCGGCACCTCTCCCGCTGAGTATGCAACCCGCGCAGCCGCCCACAGCATACTCTAGACAGACCCATGCCGTCGGAACATCCACTACCGCCAAAGCTCGAAAAGTTGGCCATCTCCGCCCAGGGATTATCTCGAAAAGCGATTAGCTAAAAGGTGCCGAATCTCAACCTTAGAAGTAACCGTTTATAGCAGTTTTATCAGTACGCAGTGCGCTACCTTGGAGGTCTCAAGGGGGTGAGAGAGAGAGAGAGAGACCCCTAGCTCTAGCCTCTAGCCAGCTCTTGGCACCCGGCACCGGCACCCCCGCCGCGCGCGCAGCAAGCGATTCCAGGTAGTTGTGATCATTGGCACCATACGCCCATGTAGGTACAAAACAATTTTTTTTCTTTTTTTTTTTTTAATAAGGCTGATATTTGTTTTTCGCCCAAGACACCCGTGACGGCATCCCGGCATTGTTTGTAGGTAATGTACCTACCTACTGATCTATGAAAAAAAAAAAAAAATCAGTTATACGGTGCACAGACATTGCACCATACAACTCCACCCCCCCTGTTTTTTTCCATAGATCATTCCGGTCGCTGTAGGTAGGTATGTATATACAGTCACAGTCACAAATCGAAGCCAACAAGAGCGCACCGACCATTTTATTTTGGCTTGACTATATAACTACACGCCTCCCCGCAACAGGAGCCAGATAAAATGCAAGCGGTGGAGACAAGGATCATGTGTATGAGGGATCGCCGTCATGTCACTCCATCCAAATCATCCTTGCCCTGAGCAACTGGTAAACGAGTATGTACCATTCCATCTCAGCCCGAAGATTCGCCATCTGTCACCGAGCCGCGGGACGTCCGCCCAGGAAGGGCTGGAGTGCTTTATATAGGAGCAGTCAAGTAGCGTAGGTAAGTAACCCTCCAACAGCAACCTGCCCTCGAACAACAACCAACGAACGCCCCACCACCACCACCACCACCACCACCACCACCACGGCCAACAACCAACCACACCACAAAACAGAACGGGGACGGAGAGCGCAGTATCCAGGATCAGTACTAACTGGACGCTATGCAGCCCGTGTGTCTGTCTGGCAGAGCGGACGGGTCAGCATTCAATGACTGAGCACCTGCGTGTGCGGGGGTTTATATCATACCCACATAAACCAGTGCCAGGTACATACATAGGGGTGTGCGGTCTCATGAGCTGTTTGTGTGGATGGGGTGTGGATGGGACGGAGTGAGTGAGTGGGCGGGTGGTGGGCAGAACGGGTCTTTGTCCGTGTTTCATGGTCGTAAACACCAAGTGACATGCATGACATGCAGGAACCGAAACGGCGGGTGGGGGAGCGGGACACGGAAATGATCGCAACGCCCGCTTTTCTTTCTTCTTGTACCTTTGGCTACGTGCCTACACATACACATACACATACACATACACATACACATACACATACACATACACATACACATACACATACACATACACATACACATACACATACACATACACATACACATACACCTACACCTACCGCCTAAGCCCACAACCCCCACTACCAAAACCCACCATCATCCAACACCTCCGCCACCTGCTCCGCCACAACCTTATGCATCGCCGCCGACGCTACACATACACACACACACACACGGATTAGCCCACCACCCACGACCCACCCCCGCGCAAAACCACCCAGGACCAGGCACAAAAACTCACGATGATAGTTATCCCACCACATGCACGTACTCGCCTGGCACACGCTTGTCGCATCCGCATACCCGTACGCCGTCGGGTTCGCAATAACCTGGTTGAACGGCACCTGCGTATCAAACTGCCACACGGCCGTCGTTCCCGCCGGCCTCGCGGCCTGCCACGCCGCCGCGCGCGCCACAAGCTGGCTGTTGAAGTCTGCGATCTGCGCGGCCTCGTTGGCGCGGTCGGCGGCGTCGTTGGTCAGCTGGCGGGGCACCTTCTCGACCGCTGCAGGGGGGGGGGGGGGTTAGTCTTGTTGTGCGACGCTGGGGTGGGGGGGGGGTGGTACGTGGAACACTCATAAACAGGAACTTGCGCGCGCCAGCAGCGTACAGCTGCTGCACGAGGTTAAAGATCGTGTCCATGAGCTGGGCGTGCAGCGCGGCCTGGTCAACGTCGAGGTAGTAGGAGTTTCCAATGTCGTTGATGCCGATCCAGACGGCGAAGACGGCGTTGTCGCTTGTCCATGGCACGGCGCTGACGCCGGCGGCGCCGACAAACTGCAGGAAGGTGGCGACCTGGGTGGTGAGCGGGGTGCCCCAGGAGGAGACGATGGTGTTGTTTGTGGGCGCGCCGCCGGCCGCAAAGTTGTAGCTGAGGAGGGCGGCCGTGGCGGGCTTGAAGTCGGTCACGAGGTAGCCGAGCCAGTTTGTGCCGCCCGAGGAGGTGGAGCCGGGGAAGGTGGGGTTGCCGAGCGGGTTGGAGGCGCTGGGCGCGGTGCCGGTCACGTCGAAGCCGGTTTGGGAGTAGGAGTCGCCGCTGCGGAGGGGGTTAGTGCCTGGCGGGGATGGGAGGGAATGGGGGTATTTACAAGCTGAAGATGTATTTTGTGCTCCCGCTGGCGGCGGAGGAGGTGGAGGAGGTGGTGGAGGAGGTTGTGGTGGTGCTGCTGGTGGTTGTGGATGTCCTCAGAGTTGTGGACGAGGTGCTAGCAGTGCCCGAGACGCACTTTGGCGGTGTCAATGATCTTCTCAGCCACCACCCACGAGATATATGTCTCATACCTGGCTGTACCACACATTCTGCGCAACGCAGGTCGAGCCGCTGGCGCACGTTGTCGCGCCGGTGTACCCTACAGTGCACAAACACAAGCAGTCCATCAGCACGATCTCTCTCTCCCCCCCCGTACCAAAGTGCGCAATTGCATGCACACCCCGATACGACTGCATTGAGGACGGCAATGTGGCCGGATCGACGCACCAGAGCCACCGCACTGTCCCCACAGCGCCACCGTCTGCCCCATCACCGCTGCCGGCACCACCGCAAGCATCGCAATCGCTGGAAGGATCATGTCTGCAGAGTCGGTCGTCGCTACTTTTTGGCTTTCAGTTGGCGGAGAAGGTACAGATTGAGAGAGTCGACACTTGGCTAGCTAGAAAAGAAGCAAAGCGGAGGGGGCCACCACTTATAGACTCCGCCCCACGATAATTGGGCCATGAAGATATCGGCTGTACAGAGTGGGGGGGGGGATTCAATATCAGAGAGATTGCGACAAGTACCTATGTACTCTATCCCGTGCCAATATAACACAACGAAGCGAGCGTAGATTACATAGGCTATTCTGCGGCTGCAACGGCTTAACGTGGTCCGCGGGCCCCACTTCCGGCGCCTTTCGGCAGAGTTTGCGCAGGACCCCGAGGCTGGGCGAGGAGGAAAGCTTGTGTTTTTTCTCGGCTCCTGTTGCATGCCATCACAACCAGGTAGATGGGTACATTACTAGAGTAGGTAGCGGGCCCTCCCATGGTGTGCATACTCTAGAGTACTCTGCTAGAGTACTCTACTCGTAGGTGCCCCGTCCACAGGCTGAAGACGGACATGTAGGTACTGGGGTTCTACGCATGGCGAGAAACAGCCAAGCTTTGCGGATAGTCCTTTTGAAGGATTCTTATTCGCTGAGATTGCCCTGTCCGTCAACACCCAGTGTCTGTCTGTCTCCACCCCGTGAACGGCTGTAGGCTGTAGGCTGTAGAATGTAGGCTGTACATGTGAGTGGCTCTGGCTGTTCTGTGTAGGTACATACTCTGTGTGTGTGTGCCTGTCTGTCTGTATGTCAGGGGCACAGGCTCGTAAAGCATGTTATAAATAGCAACAACAACAGCCCTTTACCTTCCTATCTCTGACCCGACTCCGGGCAGTGGAAACAACGCATGTCACGCGGGGGGGGAGAGAACAGGTCCATAGGGCAGGCAGAGGCAGAGCGGGAGCAGAGAGAGCTCTAAGCCACAGCCGCCAGTTCTGCTCCTCTCCCGGGGCCAGAGTGCGTCCGTCGACTGCGGGACTGCTGCCTGCGATTGTTGTGCGTGTGCTCGCTGCCACTGCTGCTGCTGTGGTCGCGCTTAAATAGACTAGCGACCCTCCTCTCCTCTAAAACTCTTTTCCCCTGGCGCCGCCTCTCCAGCAACACACACGCACACACACACACACACACACACACACTCTATCTCTCTCTCCACGTTCTCGCTTATACCCGCCCGCCCGCCATCCACCCGTCTATCACTCCCGCTAGTCTCCACACTGATCCCCGCACCCGCACCCGCACCCGCACCCCGACCCCGCCCCATT
>VOVZ01000068.1:225628-262110 GCA_008079325.1 Morchella conica | reverse complement strand
CCCCCCCCCCCCCCAAAAACAAAAAAACGATGTTGCAAAAAAACCAAGCCTGTACCTGTCCCTGCATGCAGAGCCGCCCGCCCACCTGGGCGGGCGGGGGTCATGGTCATGCTCACGCTGGGACGCAGATTAGATATTCGATTAGGAAGGGGTAGAGTACCATAAAAGTTATGTGCACGCGGGGGTTTCAACATGCAACCTGCTGCAAAGCTAGCATGTTGAACCCCCCCCCCCATCCGAAGGAGCGCCTGTTTTTCATTATATAATTATATAAGTCATTTATCACCCTCAACGTTATTTTTTGTTGGCTTCACCACGACCTGGTCGAGGCGCTGCCTACTGCCCATCAGAAAATGATATATCTTAATCACGGAGCCTTATGCCGCCGTACGGATAAATAAGTTGAACATAAGTATTTTGCACATCCTCCGGATAAGCACAACAAACAAAAAAAAACAAACAAAATAACTTGATAAAATAGTCAAGAGATATCCCTCCCACCCCAACTATTTTGGCTTTTGCGGGGGGGAAGCCAAAAGTTATTCACTATTAGTGATGTACAGGTGATGGGACTTGAACCCACACGGCTTTAATGCCCCAGTATCCTAAGTACCGGATGTAAACCAATTCCATCTCACCTGCCGATAACCCCTTTTCTCTCAAATTATTACCCCCCCCCCTGCATGCAGGCTCCATTTTCCTGGGTACTGGGCCACGACCAAGACCGCTACATCCGGCGTTCCTGGTGGATGTGGGGAGGGTCGGTTTAGGGTTTAATTTTTGGTTTTTGGTTTTTGAGCCCCTTCTTCGTTGGGACAAGGTATTTATTTTGTTTTTATTAGGACCCTATTTGTAGAGCATGGAAGGGTGGAAATAAGGAGTAACAATAGTTCGTAATAAAGGAGCCGGGCCTTGGTCGAGTCTTGTTTAATGTAAATACGATATTTATCTTTTACATCTAAGTGCAAAGAACAATTTAAATTATGACGTATTATTAAAACATTCATCAATCTAATTGTATATTCTAATGAATAGCAATTGGTACAAATTTGTAAACATGGGCAGACGGAGTCTACTCACACATCCGTCTCCCCCCCCCTGATCAAATGATGGGCGCTTCGCCAAGCCATATTTTAGCAACGGTGTCAATATATCGTAAATATTTTGGTTTTTTTTTTTTGAATGCATGCAGGAATTACTTTAATTCTATTAGGATAAAAGATAGAATGAAATTTTGACCGGTCAAACCAAGGTAATGCACGCATTTTCCTGCCTACCTAGGTCCCAAAGGGTGTGGGTAGAATAGGAAGAATTTCGACCGGTCGTACCATCTCGAAGATTAGATCTAAAAACTAAGATAATTAGAACAATAATGGGATAATATATAAATACAAATAAAAGGTACTCAAAATGAGCAGCAGACTGGGCTAATTATAACCGAGCATTTTACTGTTATGAGCTAAACCAAGTCAACCGTCAGATAATAGTAATCCTACAATAACACTTAGTTGATAAGGAGCTAATTCAATCATACTTCTAATTTGTTTTGTAAATCGTCCAGAATAACCTACTGAAGATCCTAACTTTGTCCCTCAGACCACTAAACGCAGCTCTCTTTGTTGTATAGCTTCTTGGCTAACCCCCCCCCCCCTTCGGGGTATTATTTTTGGTTTGGTTGCTGAAGCGTTCACAAATTAGCCTCCCGTCATAAATCCCCCTCTCTATTTTTCTATATAATAAAATAAAAATAATAAAGAAAAGAAAAATAGAGAGAGGGGGCCGCCAGATAGGAACGGCTTGGAATTAGTAGAGAAAGATCTACCTTTGCAAGGTAAAGCAGCTAGTACTGTAACCATCCCAGAACCAAAGAATGTTAAGTCATCGTGAACCAAACTAATATTTAAGCCTGCAATTATAAAACCAGCTGTAACTAGCCCAGTGCCACCTAGATATAAAGGTGCTTTAGAATAATTTTGATTATGTCAAATTGAAAAATTCTTTCTTAATCTGAAGACACCTCATTTTATTAACATTTTTTATATTTCTCTAGCCCGCAGGGCAGGCAGAACTGCGTGGTGAATCACCTACCAGGTCAGGAAGACATGGGTTAGACTTTTTAAAATAGTTTTCTTCTATATAGACATATATATAGAAGAAAACAGCATGGCGGAAAAACTCGGAGCCGGATTTTGGCCAAATTTGATTATGTCTATAAATAGGTTACTTATAGTAAACAATTATGTTCTCTCACCCGTTTTATTTTAGCAAATAGCCAAATTATAAATTGACCAAGGCTAAAATTGTCCGCTATGACTAACCGAAGGTTGTGCATGCTGGGTGCATACCAGGTGGTATTTAATCCGCTATTAATGTCTATCAATTCCATCATTACCTTTAAATTTGAGTTTTCTGATTATATAATCCCCCCCCCCGGCTGGCTACTTCTACCCCCCCCCCCCTTTTATATTCTATTCCATGTCTGTCCCCACCGGCCCAGAGGGGCAAATTGTGCATCCCCCCCCCGATGGGCCTGCCTCGGATCCCAAAGTCACCCTGGGTAGAGGCTACTACCGGGTCGAAAAACCCTACCCCCCCCCCTACAACGGAGTTGTTGGGTGTGCATTTATATTCAGACCTGGTCACCTCCACATCCTCCGGATACCGGGACATTTTTTTTTACTTACGCAGCAAAGCAGCGGCAAAACAAAAAAAAATGGGGTCAAAAAAAATTACCTGCTTGTTCCCCCCCCCAGCCTCGCTCACTTGGAGCCGGCAGGGGAAGGGGTGTGGGTGAGGTGCTACCCCCCCTAGCCTCCGTATGCTCCTAGCCTCCCTTATTCAGCAACCAAGGTCCGCATCGGCGCAGCCGATGTTGTTGGTGCGGAACTGTCGGGACACAATTTTAGGTTTTTTGGCCCCTTGGGCGCCCGAGAGGGCCAAAAAAATAAAGAAAACCTCTCTCTCTGAAAGAGAGAGAGAGAGAGAGAGGGCTGTTCAAACTGGGCGGAGCCCATGCATGCAGCCCTTGTCTTGACTTGTCTTGTTCCTGGTCCCAGGGTCAAGGCCAACAACACGGAAATAGTCCGGCAAAAGGAACTTGGGTCACGCGCAAAAAAAAAAAAATGAGGCGCCCTCCAAAAAAAATGCGGTCCAAAAAAAAAAGATACCACAAAAAAAAATGGGCTCCTGCGGAGCGGAGCCCCACAAAAAAATGCGGTCCAAAAAATGAGGCGCCCTCCAAAAACATACGCCCGAGGCGACCTCCCCCATATATCTCGCCTTGATCTTTGGGTGTTCTAAGTAGGGGATCTGTCCCGTCGCCATGTGTCCCCGACCGGATTGGGTTGAATGAGTAAGGGAGAAGTAAGTAAGGTGATTCTTCACAGTCTTTCTATTCCGATGTAACGGGTTGGGAAGGCTGGGTGGGAGCAGCGCCAATGTCGTCTTCGATAAGACAAGTTCTTTCGTTCTTAGGCTCGTTATAACCCCCCTTTCCTTGGGGCTCCCCCCCCCCCCCCCCCGGCATCTGTCCCCTACCGTATTGCCCCCTGTTTTGCCCAACGAAGTAGGGGCAGACAAAAAAGCCTGCATGCAGACCTTTTTTAAGTAAACAAATTTTTGGCTTCGCTAAAAAGGGGGTATTAAAGGTAGGGACTGCTTGCCAACTTCGTTAATGCTAATCCTCCGGATAAGACGAAGTCGCATACATGCTGGAAGGGGACAAGGACAAGGGAATATTACTGCCTTTCCTTCCTTTGTCCTTGAATCCCCCCCCCCCTTCCCGGCACCCAAAGTGTCTGAAATAGGACAAGAACGAGGAGTGGGACATACGAACAAGTAAAGGGACACGCTAAAGAACCGGAAAGAAGGAAGCGACCGCAAGCCGGTTTTGTATGTTGAGATATGGTAGGGAAAAAGAAAACAAAAAAAAAAAAATGAGGCGCCCTTCAAAAAAATAGCTTATTAGTAATTTTTTTAGCATGCAGCCTGCGGAGCCGGCCAAGGATGCACCACATGCTTATCCTTATCCGCTAGTTACAGTTACCCCCCCCCCGACTGCATTCTGAAAAAAGCCTGCATTCACAATTTCGTTAGGGTTGGGTTTGGTAGCATGCAGTGCGCCCTGTCCAGCATGCAGTCTGCATGCAAGCATGCAGACCTCGCGGGGGACTGCATGCTGGAAGAACACATGCTGCACACTTCGAAAGCAGGCATTTTTAGTCATTAAAAAAAGAGTAACATAAACTAGTTTGTTTAAATTTTAGTTTGTAAAGAAACAAAGTTTAACTTTCTTATATTTCAAGGTTTAGGTTTAATTTGACGATTAAACCGCCCTATTGTGATTTGGTGGAAGGGGCTGCAAAGAGAATTAAGTAACATATAGGAAAAGGAATGCCAACATTCCGCGTGACACTAGAAATCAGAAGATAACAAAGATACAGAAGATAGCAGCATCCTTTGCTAATCTATTTACTTGAAAAGATATCTTTTCTTGTACGGAGTTTTTTGTTTATTTGTATAATATCGAGAAATTATTGTTTGTGGGATATTTAAGGCTCTAGCTCCCTCGTGTATTGTATCATAAATAGTTTTTGTATTTAATTCTATATCAGTAACTTTTATTTTTATAGCGGCAGGTTGATTTTTCCTAACGTCCCCTCCTCTCTTATATTTTTCTATATAATAAAATAAAAATAATAGATAAAAAAAATATGAGAGAGGGTGAGGGGGCGGGCCATTTGGAATAACCATATTTCGCCACGCAAGGCTCTAAAATAATCTCTGAATCTTCTGGATAAATTGACACTGCTTCCCACATAGGATTCGCCAGTTTCCAAACGCGTTCAGCGATAGATACCTGCTTTTTACCCCCCCCCCTCATTTTCCCGGCCGGCCGGCCGGGCGGCTCCAATATCCGTTTATGAAGCAGAGCATTATCATATACTACTACTGCTGCTGCTGGGCCGCTTGCATGGCTCCGCCAACCCATTCATGCAGAGCCGGGGCTGTGAAATTTGGATTAGATGAGAGGTTATTATTATTTTTACCCAAAGATAAGCCCATTGTTCGACCAAGGCTTGTTTTTTTTCGTCCACGAAAAATGTTATTTCTAATTTACAGCCCTCCGGGCAGCAGCAATTAGATCCGTTTAATCCGCCCAGATATGCAGAGAGGTAGGATGTGGGGATTTGAATACTAAATTTTGAGATTATTTCATCTATAAATATAGATTATTATGCACCTACACGACTTCGCAACCATGACGAAGTATTAATTAAATTAAACATACTAAAGGCTACTTACTTCTTAATTTATATAGTGTATATAGTAATCATCCAGTTATAAGACCCTCCCTCCATCTAACTACTACGCGAGTAGTAGTTGGATGGAGGGGGGGGCCGCGAGGGGCGCGCCCAGCGCGCCCCTTGCAAGCGGCCCCCCCTGCGGGGGCCGCTCGCTTAACCTATTATAATTACAGTGACACTAGAGTAAATAGGTTAAGCTTAAATAAGATGTCTAAGAAGCACGTACAAGACTCGAACTTGCATTCGACGCATCCGTAGAACGACCCCCCCCTTGCCAATTAGGCCAACATGCTAGAACCCAGTGGGTTGCCCGAGATAAGATTTGAACTTACAGCCTGAACAGCTTCAGTGTCCCGCTCTACCAATTGAGCTTCTCAAGCTTTAAACTATAAATGACCTGCGGTCGACGAAGTCGCATGGTCATTTTTGCGACCAAGGGAGCTAGTCCCCCCCAGCAGCCTAGCCTCCCTAACGAACCCCCCCCCCGGCTCCCGGCTCCCCGGCTCCCCCCCCGGCTCCCGGCTCCCCGGCTCCCGGCTCCCCCCCCCCGGCTCCCGGCCGGCTCCATTTTCTGCTGCGAAGCTAGCCCGAATATGGAGCCGGCCGTGGGCTTCGCCTGGTGAGAGTGGAGCCGGGGCCTTGTGCATGTAGGTAAAACCCTGCATTTATATTCAGGGCTCCAAGCTGGGTGCCGTCCCCCCCCCCACGGAGTGGGGGGAGATGCAGCCCCCCCTTGGGTGCAGCTAGTGGAGCCGGGCCACCCCCCCCCCTGCAGGCGCCCGGGGGCACCTGCAGGGCGGGCGTGTGCAGGATAGACCCCCCTGCGGACAAGGGCTTTTGTTTATTTTTATTAACAGTATAATTATGCCGGCATGCAGCCCCCTCATATTATTTTTCTGCTGCCAGCCTCAGTAAATATCCCCCCTCCCCCCCTCCCCACCCCCCCCCCAGGACTCCCACCTTCATGCAAGACCAATACTGGTCTTGCATGAAGGTGAGGGAACTTGGACTCCCACTTTGTAGGGGGTCCCCTGGCCCTGCCTTCTGGCTCCTCCACCTCCCTGCATCTGTGCCATGCTTTTTGTGGTATTTTTATTTACTGAACCCCCCCACACACAACTTTGTTAGCCCAGTTTCTGTACCCCCCCCCCTAACTGGACAAAACCTTGCCCTTTCCCCAACCGAAGTAGGGCAGACAAAACCACCAAAAAGCCTGCATGCAGACCTATGTTTTAAGTAAACAAGGATGGGCGGAGCCCTCCTACGTTTAGCCATCATCAAGGATGATGCTATTGACTTGTTACTGTTCCTTGTCCCCCAGGGAACTTGTCTCCGAAGATGGGCAACAACACGGGAATAGTCCGGCAAAAGGAACTTGGGTCACGCATAAAAAAAAACAAAGAAAGCATAGCTATTGTATTAATTTAGTCGAATTTCGACATTGGAGACAGCAGGCCTCGATCCTGAAATAACGATATGCAAAATCGTAGTTTTTCCAATTAAACTATGTCCCCTTTTTTATTGGCAGGCTCTGCACGCAGACCTGGTAGCAAGCATGGCAATAATATTGCTAAAACACCGCTCCGCTGCGGCAGAACTGCTACACACTTCGTAAGCAGGGGATTACCCCACCCTGGTGGACCTCTTGTCCCCCACCTTGGTATGCATGCTAGGGTGGCTGGGGCCAAAAATAACCAAAAAGTATTATGGGCTTGCGCCCTCTTTGTTAGAGCCCCTAAAAACCAAAAACATACGCCCGAGGCGGCCTCCCCCCTTTTGAAACCCTCCTCCTCTCTTATATTTTTTTCATAAGAATAAAATAAAAATAATAGATAAAAAAAATCAGAGAGGGGGAGGGGGGCAACGAAG
The DNA here is from genome assembly GCA_008079325.1 of Morchella conica. Lineage (NCBI taxonomy): Eukaryota > Fungi > Ascomycota > Pezizomycetes > Pezizales > Morchellaceae > Morchella > Morchella conica. The sequence goes on along the minus strand of VOVZ01000068.1, from coordinate 254,935 downwards.
TAGGAGGCAGAGAAAAAAGCCTGCATGCAGACCAAGGGTTGTAAAAATTTGTCCCCCCCTTCGCAGCCGCGGAGCCGGCCCTCTCCATTAACGAATCCCACTAATCAATGAGGATCCGGGTTTTCTGTAAATTCAACTTCTGGTATCTCAACAGGAGTAACGTTAGGGAAAGCGGAGGGCCGCAGCGCGGCCCTCTGCAGGGGGCGCGCAGCGCCCCCCCCCCCGCTTCAGTTAATACATTAGAGAAGCCTGATAAACCTCTGTTCATTGATGCTTTGATATTTACAATTTTATTTAAACCACCCCCCCATCATGACCATGGCCCCGCCGCCGGCTCTGCATGCAGGGACAGGGACAGGGACAAGGACAAGCTCGGTTTTGGCTTCTAACGAAGTTGTGCAGGATATATTTTTTTACCCTTTACCCAGTTTCTGTCCCCCCCCGTACAGGACAAAACAAGGGACAAGGGACAGTAGTTAGATGCTCTTTGCGCTTCATTATTTCAATAATTGATTTTAATAATAGAAAGTCGGATATTTTTTGTAATAAAGGATACGAGGCCCTTCAGGACCCTGCGGCCATCTACGTAGATGACCGCAGGGTTCAAGTGAGCGTACGCATCATCGAAGATGATGCTAGATTGAGGAGGACGAGTCCCCTCGGTATAATTACATTAGTTGAATATTTGATAGATGAAACATTAGTAAGTAACTTTATTTGGTTTTTTTTTATATCCTTTTTTTTCTGCTGGTTTGCAGGCTACGAAGTTGGCGCTACTCAAAAAAATAAATAAAATGTTACCGGCCGGTTTCACAGGCCTGAATATAAATGCATGCCAGCTTTGTATACGATAAATAGATTTTCTCCCACCCAAGGTAAGGTCGTTTTTTTTTTATATGGCTCCGCTAGCCCTACCTCCCCCCCCCCCCAAAAAAAAAAATGCTGGCATGCAGGCTACGCAGACCTGGTCGTAAACAATATGCTGGCATGCAGCCTTGGCTCCGCTAGCCCAAGGTCGAATCCAAATATATAAATAGTAAAAGGGGCCCTATAAACATGCCTTGGTCGTAGTAAAATATAACAAATGACCAGGTCTGCATGCAGTGGACAAAATAATAATTAAAGGATATTCTATTATTGTAAATTGTTCTCCCATCTTACTAATTTTTTGATTTTTATATCTTACTATATAACTATATGTGTATTTTGAGAATTATGAGCTGCTGGTCTGTGAAACCGGCCACATGCGTAGCCGGGCCTGACTTCGTCGAGCCGTCAATAGGAAGAATCCAAGGAGCCGGGTAAATGCAGTTAAGAGCGCAGGAAGGAAGGAAGGGGAAGGGGGGAAGGGAGCAACACTATAGCACCTATAACACTTATAAATACCACACCCGGCACCGGTGCAAAGAGATTTTTAATAAAAAGAAAAAAAAAAAGGATTTTTAGATGCAGAGCAGCTCCTACTGCTACGCATGTTGCAACCTCCGGAGCCGGCCGGGTGCTGCTCTTCTGGGAGCCGGACCAGAAAAACTATATGTCCAGCGGTGGGGTCGCGACCGATCGAGTGTTGTATGGAATAAACCACCATATATACCTATTCCTGTGTCTAAAGGTTTAATATATAAACTATCATAACCTATAATACCAGAATATAGCAGTATAAGGATAGCTAGCCGGTTAAAGAATATTGATCTTTCTCGCCTCAAAGTGACCGCATTGACTAACAATAATAGAGTGCTACTAACAAAAAAGCATCCCCCCCCCCAGCCTCCCTAGCGAACCCCCCCCCGCTTCTCTGGCCGGCTCCATTTTCTGCTGCGAAGCTAGCCCGAAAATGGAGCCGGCCGTGGGCTTCGCCTGGTGAGAGTGGAGCCGGGGCCTTGTGCATGCTACCGGGTACTGTACCAGGATTAAACTTAAGTTTAGTGGCTACGACCAGGTCTGCATGCATGGGTGGTTTTATATCCGAAGAACGACTTGAACGTTCACGACTTTACATCAATAAGTCTTAAGTTTATCCTGTCTACCAATTCCAGCACTCGGATTAAATAAATATATAAATGCAGGGTGGGCGGGCGGCTCCACTGGGACCCACTACCCTTCCCTTGTCCCTGCCAGCCTTGGTATGCATGCACAACTTCGTTTGTGCATGCACCCTCTTCTGCGAAGGTGGACGCATGCAGCCCTAGCCTCCCTAGGGTCCCTGCACCTTTTCTATTTATATCCCCGGCTCCTCTCCGTTCATTTCCCAGCAAAGAAGGGAAATGAATGAGAGAATTTGTTGTTACCAAGGCCGCATTTTCCCTTATTCCCTGCAGGGACAAGGGAAGATGCTGCTGGATTATTGCTGGGAGGGATCGTAAGGTGGGAAGGAGAAGATTTGGGTTTTCATACAAGAAGCCGAAGATATGACCCATACACGTTATAGCCATGCATGGCCTTTTGCCGGAGCCGGGTGTCATGCTGGGAATACATGTGACTTCGTCGAGCCATGCAGGGGTATTCCACACCTGCATGCAGGCTTTGAAACCGGGAAATAATAAAAGAGCTGCTATTACCGCACTGCAATAGGGTCCCTTTATTTTTTCACTGCATGCAGACCAAGGCTGGTGAGCAGCAGCCTTGGTCTGCAGGGTGGACAGGGCTGCATGCCCTACTTCGTTAATGCTAACCCTCCGGATAAAGGTCGGCACAACTTCGTTAGGGCATGCAAAAATTGGGGGGCAGAGGGCAAGCACCCCCAACCTCCGAAGATTGTGCTTCAAGGAAGCAGTCTTCTATACCCCCCCCTCCCCGCCCCTACCCCCTCCCAATATATTGGCCCTCCCCTCCATCCAACTACTACGCGAGTAGTAGTTGGATTAGAGGGGAGGGGCGGAGCGAGGGTAATTTTGTTTTTTTACCCCCCCCCTCCCTAGGCTCCCTCACTTGGAGCCGGCCCGGGGGGTGAAGGGGGTGGGGTGAGCTGCTACCCCCTGCATACCAGCACCCGGCACCCACAGCTACGCATGTAGGAGGAGGGACGGAACTAGCGCATTCCGCTGAACATTAAACACCCCCATTGTCATCCGTCATAGTTCTCTTAACATTTTTTAATACTAATAAAATAAAAAAAGAAATAAATAAGATGGGGCCGGCTCCGCCCACCCACCTTGGTCGGTCGGGCCATATGGGCGGAGCCCCATCCTTTAGGCATCATCAAGGATGATGCTATTGACTCCCCCCCCGCAACATGGGGAATAGTGTGGCAAAGGAACTTGGGTCTAGCATGCACTGCATGCAGCCTGCATGCAGGGGGTGGGGGTGGGTAGGGTGGGCCGGCTTCACTAGGCTCCCTCCTTGGAGCCCTGTATATAAATGCAGGCTTTTCCAGCATGCAGTCTGCATGCGTCCACCTTCGCAGAAGAGGGTGCGTGCAGTCCCAGGGAAACAGGAACAGGTACTGGCGGATAAGGATAAGCAGGGGCTATTAACTTCCTCCCTCCTGGAAGGAGAAATTAAATAATTAATAAAGCAAGTTAAACAATATAAGTTTATTAACCCCCCCCTTGGCCTCCGAAGCGACCCATGCAGATCTAGCGCCAATTTTGACCGCTCGAAACAAATATTGTTTTTGGCTTCGCTAAATGCACGCTATAATAGTTATATAACCGACCTGGTCGCATTTATATTTAAAGTAGACTCCTCCCACCCCCCCCCCCCAAATACGAGCCCGCCCCTCCATCCGTCCAACTATGGAGTAGTTGGATGGATGGAGGGGGACATTTTTCCCCCTGCGGGGCGCGAGCCAGTAATATGTGGCACACCAACCAAGGTGGTGTGCCACATATTAGGCTGAAGGGGGGTGCTGTGCATTGCCAAAGGTTTAATCTGATCCTTGTTTCATTTTTAAGGCTAGAATGGCTTGAACACTCATCTGAGCTATCATGAGCAGCTTGCTTTGCCAATTAAGCTATAGCCTTTTTTTCTTTCCAGTTAAAAGGGGTATTTGCTTTTACCGGCACCCTACCCCCCCTGCATTGACCCCCCCCCTAGGGTCCGTAGCCTCCCTAACGAAGCCCCGGCTCCTCCGACCGGCTCCATTTTCTGCAGCGAAGCTAGCCCGAAAATGGAGCCGGCCGTGGGCTTCACATGGTGAGAGAGGAACCCGACCAAGGCTGGTGGGGATTTTTATATGGAATTTAAAAATTAAAAAAGAATTTTGACCGCCACCCCGCCTTGGTCGGGGTGGCGGTGCCCCCCCCCGGCTCCCACTCACTTGGCTTCGCTAAAGCAAGTTACAACTGCATATGTAGTTGTTTCAAAGGCCAGTGCCGCTTTATAATGCCGTCAGAGTTCTCTTAATATTTATTTATAATAAAATAAAAATAATAATTGCAAGGTAAAAAAAAGATGTTGGGGCCGGCATGGGGGTCCCCCCCTATCTAAGAGGGGACCCCCCCCCCCCCCAAGCCATGCAAGCGCCCCAGCACCTTGGTCGGTCGGGGGCCGTGCCGGGCGGCCCTGCACAACTTAGTTAGCCAGGGCTGCTGCCGTGACCGTGACCCTGGTCACTGCATGGGTAGACTCCCGCCCTACCCCCCCCCCCCAAAAAAAAATACCACAAAAATACCACAAAAAAAAACAAATACGAGCCCGCCCCTCCATCCGTTCTACACTAGTAGTAGGATGGAGGGGGACAAATTTGCCCCTGCGGGGCGCGAGCCTGAAATATGTGACACGCCGCCTTGGTCGTGTGTGCCACATATTACCCCCCCACCAGGTGTGGGGAGGGCGGGGTGAAGGGGTTCTGTGCATGCACCCTCTTCTGCGAAGGTGGACGCATGCAGGGAAGGAATAAGAAAAATAAATTTGGCTTTGCTAAAAAAACAAAAACACAAAATGCATGCTTACGGAGTGTGCACTGCATGCAGGCTGAATGCAGGGGGTGGGCGGCTCCACTAGCTGCACCCAAGGGGGGCTGCATCTCCCCCCACTCCGTGGGGGGGGGGACGCACCCAGCTTGGAGCCTGAATATAAATGCAGGCTTTTCCAGCATGCAGTCCCCGGGTACAGGTACAGGAACTAGTGGATAGACCAGGTCGTGAATATAAATGCAGCCATGCAGCAGATGCATCTGCTGCACACTTCTAAGCAGGGCTAACGAAGTTGTGCCTCCTTCGGTGAAAAAAAAAAGTCAAAGTAATTGGGACGCTTCGCAGGGAAATACAAAAAGAAAATATAAACGCGGACAAAGGAATTGCACCTCTGACTACTGGACATGAGCCAATCATGTTACTACTACACTAATCCGCCACTTATGGTATAATTACTTTTTTTACCTTATAGATTTATTTAAATTGCTGGCCTGTGAAACCGGCCACATCCTTATCCTTACCCCGCTACTTCACCCCCCCCTAGGGTCCCTCACGTAGACTAGCTACGACCGGGTCGGAGTTATTGGTGTGGAAAAAGCCTGCATTGATATTCAGGCTCCTTTAAGGTGGGACCCTTCTGGAGCCGTATGGTAGCATGCAGTGCTGCCCCCTCCCAGCGGCCCCTCTCAGAGGGGCTGCATCCTTCGCTCTCTTCGAGAGCGAAGGACGCTTTTATTCTTTCAATATACGCGGAGCGGGGGGGGGGTTGACCCGGATCCCAGGGGCGCTTCACAAGAAAAAAAAAAAGCAGCCCTGGGACCTAGCCCGCCCTCCCCTTAAACTCCCTTCTCTCCGTTTATTTCAGAATGAAAAAAGTGAGAGAGAAGGGCGGGCTCAGACGAAAAAGGCGGACCAGGTCTGAATATAAATGCAGACCTGGTGGGGCTCCCTATTAGGGTCCCAACACTGCATGCAGCCCCCCCCCCGCTCCACTACGGGTCCCAGCTTGGAGCCCTGAATATAAATGCAGTCCCCGGGAACAGCCACAGGAACAGATTCTAGCGCCCCTTGGACGCAAAAAAAAAAACCAAAAAACAAAAAAAAAAACAAAAACAAATTACCCAGTTCCAGTTTCTGCACAACTTACGGAGCCAAAACCGACCCTGTTCCTTAACCCTCACCTAGGCTCGGCTACGACCGGGTCGGAGTTGTTGGTGTGAGCCACAGGTAAAGGGTCGGGTTTGGCTACGGGGGGCTAACGAAGTTGTGTTACAACTACATATGTAGTTGTAACTTGCTACGCGAGCAGAACAAAGACAAGACACAAAAACAAAAAAAAACATGGCCCCCAGCTTAACGAAGTTGTGCAAGGTTTTCAAGAGGGGTGCTTCCATGGGATCGAAGAAGCCTTTTTTAGGCTAGCCAGCAAGCGGTACCTTAAATAAACATTTTCATTTTTATTAAAAAAAAATAAAAATGAAAAGGGCGGGGCGAATTTATTTTTATTTTTAAGCGGAGCCAAGTAGCTGCGTAGCTGGTAGTTCAAAATACGCGAAGCGGCGCCTGCTACGCAGCGTTGCTTATTCCCGCTTCAGGAAGCGTCCCCCCCACGGAGTGGGGGATGCAGCACCCCCCCCCTCCCTCCCAGAGGGGGGTGCCGCTGAGGCTGCCGGAGTATTACCTGAAGATATAAAAGTATAAAGCACTGAATTTAAAGAGCTCAAGGGGAATTCGAATCCCCGCCTTTAACGGTGAAAACGTTATGTCTTAACCAACTTGACTATTGAGCCGGAGGATGGAAACAGCGTGTGACCAAGGGGCGCTGCAATAGATATGTATGCTAAATTTGTACCCTTGGGGGGGCAGCGCAGACTTTATTTTTTTTATTTTTGATTTCTTATTCCTTTTCCACCTTCTGCGGTATATGATAGCATGCGCAGGCTTCTCGGAGACATGGCTAGTCCAATACCGACCTAGAAAGGCTGGTGTAGGAAGAGGGTGCAGCCATGCTTATTCTTTTTTTACTTGTAAAAAAAAATGACCACTCAAAGTCCCCCAGAGCCGACCCCCCCCCACCCAGAACCGTCCCCCCCGGCTCCGTAGGAGCCGGGACGCTCTTGGCTCCGCGTGCATGCATGCGTCCTCGAAGAGGGTGCATGCAGTCCTTGTTTCCAGAGTAACTGAAACTGGAACTTCCAGTCCCCTGCTAGGACAGAGCGGCGAAGTGGCGAAGGCCAGAGGGGCTCTGGGGGGGGTGATTCAACTGCTAATCCTCCGAATAAGACAAAGTCGCATGCATGCAGACCAAAAATTGTTTGGCTTCGCTAAATGCAGGAATAAGGGGGGCTGCTGGAGTAGAACAAAGAACATAGCCCAGTGCAAGTATCGCACTTACTTATTCCGATTACAAAACGGACACATTACTTTTATGCTAACCGGGCCTTTAAACTATGTGGTGGAGCCGGCACATTATATAATAACAAAAAAAACCCAGGGGCCGGCTCTGCATGCAGGCCAGCTATTGATCCCGTAGGGGACGGATACCTCCTCTCTCATAAAGTCCTCCTCTCTGGCATTTTTGGTTTTTTATGATGGGGGTCCCCTCTTTATTAGCTTTATTACGCCCCCCTCCACCTATTACTCGCGTAATACGTGGAGGGGGGCAGGGCGGCCAAATAAAACATGGCCCCCTTCCTGAAACCCTCCCCACCGTTTATTTCCTTATGGAAATAAATGAGAGGGGAGGGGCCGGGTGGGGCCAAGGGTAGTCCGAAGAGCATCGCCGGCAGCCTCCCCACAGACCCTTACCCTGACAGGGTAATGATGGGCGCAATTTTGAGGGTAGCCTGCCTTCCCAGGGGAGGGGTGCATGGGGCCCGTAGGGCCCCATGCACCCCTCCCCCCTGGGGGCGGCGCTCCTCCTCTTCGAGCCCCCCACTCCCCCACCCATCCATTAAACTACGACCAAGGCTGCGTGTAGTAATTGAATGGGTTGGAAAGTGGGAGGGGTGATTTTGGTTTTTTTATGCGCTGCGAAGCTAGCGGCAAAAAACCTCTCTCATCATTTTTTTTAAAAAAAAATGAAGAGGGCTGTTCGAGAAGAGAAGTAGCGGGGCCAGTCCATTTGCGTAGGAAATGGACTGCATGCAGGAGAGAAGGGCGGTCCCCTTAGCCTGTAAGGTAATGGGCTGTGTGTAGGGGGCAACGTAGGGGGAGTGCTGCACCCTCTTCGAGGACGCATGCAAGCATGCTGCATCTGCACCCCCCTGCATGCAGCCTGCATGCTGGCGATGGGCGCTTCGCCTTGCTTTGTATACCCAGCTTTGGAACCGGCCGAACGGCCGGCCGCATGCATGCATGCAAGTAAGGCAGCCGACCCTCGGGTAGCCATGCTCCGACTTCGTCTTATCCGGAGGATTAGCATACGTCCACCTTCGAGAAGAGGGTGCATGAACTGAATATGCATGCATGCAGGAAGGGCTGGGGACTGCATGCACCTGCATGCAGACCAAGGCGGCTTCCGGTGCAAAGCGGGGAATATGCAGGCATGCAAGGGCGCTTCGCACAATCACCCCGGCCTCCCCACACCTGGTGGGGGTAATATGTGGCACACCGCCTTGGTCGTGTGTGCCACATATTAGGGAGCGTCCGCGCGCGTAGCGCGCGAGATGCAAAGGGCCGCTGCGCGGCCCTTCGCTATAAAACCCCATTGTCATAGTTCTCTTAATATTTTTTTAATAATAAAAATAATAACATAAAAGTAAAAAAAAAATATGATGGGGCCGGCCGGCTCCGCCCCCCCCCCTTGGAGTGCATGCATGCAGGGGGGGTTGCTCCGCTAGCAATTTTTTTACCTACGAAGATATGCTGGCTATTAATGAAAAATAAAATTAACGATAAGTGTATTATCCAGTGTATAATAAATTAGTATTTTTTACCTAAAGATTGCAATCCTTACAGTCAAAACCTATTAGTAATATGTTTTAAACACATAAATCGTAGTAGTATACCACGTATTTTTTTAAGAGTATCTTAAAGTGGGATTCGAACATACATGCATTCAGCCCTTATCCTTAAAAAACGTAGCTTTCCTGCCGTGCCTATGCTATAAAATTACTTAAGTGATAGTAACTCCCCTATCTTTATCTATCCGAACCTAAATCCGTATATAGACAAAGAAATTATCTTTCCCTTGTATGCTCCCTAGCTAGGAAATAAACAAGGACAGGTGGTTTTTAAAACCGCCCGGTGATATTAATATCGGACACAATAAACAACAGGTAAACCAGAGGTTACTATACCCAACTCCTTTCGTACGAAGGGTCAACCCTTATTTTACTCTAATTCCCCCTAGAAGATAGAAACCATACTGTCTCACGACGTATTTAACCCAGCTCGTGTAGCTTTTTAAACGACGAACAGCCGTACCCTTCATGATTTCTGCGTTCACGAGGATAAGCTAAGCCGACATCGAGGTGCCAAACTGCGTACTCAATATGTACTCTCTGACGCAATTAGCCTGTTCAGAATTGTTATCGCAAAAGCTATTTATCTTTTGCTTCCATATCTTACAAAATGGCTCAGACTATGTAACCACCTTATTTAATGCCTAATATGGTTAAGTTTGAATTAACACACATCTAGGGCAATTTGTATCTCATCTGTGCTAAAATGTACGGGTCTATTAGAAATAAAAATCTTGGATAACAAGAAGATTTGATAACTATGACTTTCTTTCCCTTATTAGATCGAACTTCACAATCAAGATTAAATTTCTCCATTAATTGTTGTGCCATAATTTCAACTTCTTTGTCTTTAAAACTTTGAGTATTCAATACAACACCTTTATTTTTAGAGTTTTTATTATAATCTAATTTTCCTCCATCATCCATGAATCAATAAGCTAACCCTCTAGGAGTTAGATGGTTTTTTATTAAATCTGTTGATATACTTTTTGTCCGTAGGTTTAAAAATAACTGGGCTAAAAAATTAAAAGCTTCATGACTCATAGTTTGAAACCCTCAGTTTGTAATTTTATTGCCTGCAGGACTCAGTCTAATTTTTTGATGGGGATCCGATAAAACCCATTCATCAAATAAATTAAAAACATGATCTAAATAAAATTTACTCTTATCTCCTCATTCAAATTTCATTCTAAAAGTTTTCCCTCCATTTTGAGTTTGTAAACTAGTAGAGCAGCCCAACATTAATCCTATTGCTACTTCCCTTTGAGTCTGTGATAACTTTACTAAGGACTCCTTATATTGTCCTAATAGCTCACTATTGGCAAAACTTCCCTGTCAATATCCATCTTCTCCGGCTTCCTCAGAGCGCTTTCAAGCTCTCAATTTGACTAAAGGATTCTCTGAGTGTTTTCTACCTAGTAGTGGAGTTCGAAAATTTTCTTTTGATTCCTCTAATATGAATGAATTAGGGGTAGGGGTCAGGTTTACCTCATCTCCCCCCCCATCTCTGATGGGGGGGGTGTTCGTAGGGTCTACCTTGTGTTTCATCATTGCAGGCATGACAGGAGCTAATAAAGTTTGCAGCACAGGAACAGATCTAGTAGCAATAGAAAGTATATAACCTGAGTCACCATGTTTATTCACATAGCAACTTAGATTAAACTTTTCTGTTAAAGCTTTTAACAATGCATTAACTTCATCTAAAGTATAAGAATCTGTAGAGATTATTACACGTTTATTTTTTTTATCATAATAACCATCATCACTTATTCAATAAGCTAATCCTAAAGGTGTTAATAGTTCTTCTATATTTAAAGGAACTATTTTTTTACCTTCAGGGTAAAACGAAAAATAAAGTTCATTAAAACACGGTAAGCAATAGGTAACAAATTGTATTCGTGTGTAAATATTACCTGTTCGTTTATCTGCTAAACGGCTAGTTTCTTTAGGTTCTGATTTACAATAGCTCTTGAATAAATCATATAAGTGAAAAATGTAATCCTTATGAACTAGACCTTGTTCAAAGTGTAAATTAGTATTTCCCTTTTTGGAACGTTTTTGAGCACAAAGATCACCCAGTAAAAGACCTACTAATATTTCTTTTAAGTTTTGAGGTAAGTTAATTTCTGCTCGTTCTAAATTTGTTAATCTTTGATTAGGACCACTAGTGCTAAAATTTCGGACTAACATCAATCCTATTGCTGCTTCCCTTTGTATTGGGGATAACTCAACCAAAGATTCCTTATATTGTTTTAGTAATCGGCTATTCGGACCAAGTCCGATAACTTGGGCTTTTGTTATTGTAGATATCTTTTGTGCGGTAGCTTCGCAGCCTAAGGCCGGGACAACGAATAAAACAGAATCAACAAGGCTAAAGTTATGTATAAATACATCCAGCAATAATATATAATAATTGAAAAATAGTTGAAACATATTAAAATTTATATTTTTTTTTACTGTAGTTGGTTTTATTAATAATGCTTTTTATTATATAAACCTTAACATTCTTAAACATTAATGAAATTGGCCAGCCTAGTTAAAGGGCTGAGCCAAAGAATCCAGCACATGCCCCCCCCTTTCCATTTGCAACACGTGTTGTAAAATGGAAAAGTGAGGGTGATAGAATGTTGTCAGTAGAACTTTGATTTTTTTTTATTACAAGGCTTAATAGATTTAAGAATATTCTTAAATAAGAAGGATTTGTAATAAATTTATAAAACGACCGACCTGGTCGTGTAAAAGTCCTTAAATTTTAATTTTATACTCTAATAAACCAGCATAAAAGATAAAAACTTAAGGTGTTGGGCACTCGTGGAAGGATTATTGTTAACATAACTCACCTTCTAGTCGTTGAACGTTCTTATTTAACATAGTAATTTAACTATGATGCTCAAATAAGCTTCGCATCAAGTTGACTTTAAAATTATTAAAGTTATTCTTGAAATTCACCCAATTTAATTACCAACTCTTTCGAGAGTTGGAGGACTAACAGGTAATTGTAATCCCTAGCGTAGCTTTTTTCAATAATCCAAGACCCTTTCCTTTCTGCATCTTGTGATCGTATGCCCCGCTTACGCGACTGATAGACTCGTAGGTCAGACAGTAAAGCAAGTTTAAGCCATTAAACTTATTCAGAGATAAAAATAAAAATCGCTTTTCATAAGGCCTCAAGCCAGATTTAAGCAACTAAAATATATTACCATACATTAGTACAGTTAATACTTATACTTCTCCACTATTTTCCATATAGTTAACTCTTACTTTCTTGATAAATAAAGTCTCTAACTAAAATAGATTCATACTTGATTTAATTTTATATAAACTATATAAAACATTTTAAAAAGATAATAATGAAATTACCTTAAATTTAATTAAATTTAAAATAAGGCTTGGGCCGCAAAGCGCCCCATGCACTAGTATTTTTTTCTATTTTGGATACACCCAGGTACTCTTTATGGGATCTGTGCCCCGCATAAACTGCCACCTAGCCAATATTCTTTTATTCATTACTTAATGATAATATGGTCACCCTAATTTAACAAACGTTGTTAAAATTAACACCACCCTTCATCCTGGCGTAGCCAGGAGTGAGAGGTGGCCATTTGCTATTTCGAGGGGGATATGCTCGGACGTAATAATCCGGCTTCCCAGCTATATGATAGTTTAAAGTAAAGGTGTTTCAATTCTATCTAACCAACTACCTTATACACTACAACTTTGCCCTACCATATGCAATAGCTAGTAACAGTAAAGCTGCATAGGGTCTGTCAAGATAGGTCGTTTTATTACTAAAATTTCCCCCTTTAAGAACCGTGCATGCGACTTTCATCGCACACGGCTCAAGCCTTAAGCTTTTATTTTATATATATTCAATTTTTTGATATTTCAGATACAGCCAAACTTATCTACCCCTATTCATAGAATCTTTTATTTTTTCCATTTTCAATCTCCCTTCAGGAGTATCCTGAGCTCTTTCAGCTTTTAATTGTATTAACTTCTTCCAGTCCAAGTAATCAAGCTGCTTACGTGTTAACATAGGGTATTTATCGACAAACTCAGTTATGACAGCGTGTTGATTTACAACATAACTATTAACTGAACGAGAAGCTTTTGCAGCATCTAAACTTGTGATATCATATTTAGGCTTTAAATAACCACAACCGAAGAAGGAAATAAAAGCATTTAAAAGCCTAACGTCATGACTACTTTGTCTTACAGATAGAGTAGGAGTAAGTGCCACATATGGTTTACCTCTACTGATAGCATCGGCGATTCCAAATTGGAATGACCCTTCTCCATCAATAAATGCTTGTACTCATTCGCTCGTTAATTTTACAGGCTCAATTGTATCAAAAAAATTCCATCTTTCTTCAAAAGATCTTTTACTATTCATATTATCTTTAATAGCCAGAATAATCTCCTGATACTCTGTTTTTAAATGTAATCCATCTTTCATCATGAATGCGACCCTTTTTAAGTCTAAATAATCCAATCTTTTGGATGTTAGTAGAGGATACTTTTCAAAATGTGGAATAATTATGTTTAGTATGTCGTCTAGTTTATTAACATTGAACTTGTATGCATCTTCTTTTCTATTGTCTATGTGAATATTTCCACAGTTAAAATACCTTTGTAAGTCATAAAGAATCCCCATAGAGTGGGCTTTCTGTGTAACTTTGTAAGCTAAAGTTATTTTTGGTCCTTTTGAAGTTTTTTGTACAAAAATAGAGAAATTTCCTTCAGAATCCGATATCCCAGTAACCCACCAAGAAGCAAGTTTTTTATCCAGGTCACCTAATGCAAAATCGCGAATGAAACGTTTGCTGACTTTGTTTAATTCTAAACAAAGAGCAGAATGCGCAGAACAAATCCTAATCCCAGAATTTCACAAACCTAATGTTACAATTTTAATTTTTTGTTGAAAGAAGTAATTTGTAGCTTTATTAATTATAATGTTGTTTAGGAATATTCAGTGGCATTGGAAGTTATCCTTTCGACTCTATCAATGGGTTAGGGTGCTAGCCTTCCACTGACCCGTGTACCTTTCAACGGTGTACATTTGCTACTATGCTCGTACGGGTATCAAAAACCATAACTTTCTGCTATTATTCAAAATATAAAACTATATTTTGAAGGTAATAATGTTAGAATATGTTAGAACGCAAATAGATAGCCCATAGATACTCCACTGATAGCCATTGATCTGTATATATATAAATACTTAACACCTGTTCTAAGTCAGCCTCCTTTCAGATGGGCCATAGGGACCCTATTCTCATCATTACAACAAGACATTCGCTTTTTAGAACCTCCTCTACCCCCTAGTCGCTACATTCACTTCCACCGACTTGTGTCGATTTTATAAAATGCCTCCTGTCACCAGGAGACTATTGGGCTTACCTAGTTTATTTGATAACACCTTTATGACTACCTTAGGATCCCACTATACGTACGTTGGCATTTAGGTCCATAAAGAAAAGAACGAGAAATCTTTTCTACAGCCAACTTTTACTTTTCTCTAGTTTATACGCTTCAGCCGTGAGTTCAAATTAATTATCCATAGTAATCTAGCTCACCAACCTAATATTGTTCCCCCCCTCGCTCGAGAAAGGAGGGATCAGGCTGGATAGTTCGTTCAACTAATTCAGTGGGCTTCACACAAAAGAATTACTTCAAATGCATGCCACATGAGCTCAAACAATGGACTGCCAGGTGGATTCTCACCACATTGCTATCAAACACTTTTCTAGTCGCACTCTCGTCTATCTAGAGGTAAACAGTATCTTCACTGCTATTCCAATTTCACTGAGCCAATCATAGAGACAGCTGTTGTATCGTTAAATCATTCCGTTTCACAAATTTTACCTTAGATAATATCTTTAGGTCAGGTTATTGTGATATCTTTAATCTTAAGTTACTTATGTTTCTCTTAAGAGCCACTTTCGTGGTGACTAGAGCGCACCTTACATATATTAAATATAGGAAGAAGCATCCGCTCGTTGCTCTTTTACAGCTAGTTGTTAATATTTTACACTAATTCTGATTTAGATCCGCGGTAATCCATTTTTCTTTCGTCTATCTCTTTTGATATTACCATACCCCAAGTCATTAATCGGGCCAGTTATAATGTTTCCATTATACTTTGGTTAAAAGAGCTTTAGGATGTTCCCGGAGTTTGCCTCTTTATCGCACATAAAATCGAGTTTCCTAAACTCGATCTTACTATTACCGGGCTTATACGCCCATTTTGCTTATAAGCTTTTACTGCTAAGCTTATATTCTTATTATTATTATTATAAATTTTGGGAATCGCACCTTATTCAGATATGATGGCTATCTTATATTCCCCCTTGAAAAGTTTACCATTTTCAGCAAAAGCTTTAATAGTAGGTCCTGTAGTAATATACTCAGGGGCAAAAGATAAAGCTGCCTTTCTAATCGAAGGATATGTCACTGTTGTATCAGATGGCACATGAGTAACATTAACTTGTACACCTTTGTCAACAATAGGAGTAGTTAATTCACTTACTCATTGACAGATGTAACCGTGATAAGGTTTTCCAGATATAATGTGTCTATACAAAGTTGTTTTATTAGAAGGAGCTATGCTATTAAGATAGGTAATACAACTACTAATACTGTCAAATAGTTTAGTGTTATTACCATCAACCGCTTTTATAAGTACTTTTCTGCTTTTAGAGCTTTGTACTTCGACTCTATCTTTGTCCAACATAGTATTTATAGCTGTTTCCGTCATATTACTTTCTCTGGCTCCAACAATAGGTTTATCTGTAAAGATGTATTTACCTAAATAATACGCACCTGTCTTTAAGCTATTGCTAAATATATTATGATGAATTCTTAACTTAAATATAAAATCCTCTTGAATTTCTGAAGAATAGATTAACTCGGATAAATCCTTAGTATACATGTAAAGAGGTTTGGCTCTCGCCCCTGAGAAGTTATTAACTACTTTAAGGGTGTTAAGATTAAACTCAGATTGTAATAAGAAGTATTGCTCCAAACTAAGTTCTTGATTAACAGTGTATTCCTCTATTAAGGGTATAACTTGTAATTTAAAAGCACCGATACCTTCTCTTTTAATTAAAGGTATCAACTTTCCAGTGTTTTTATGTGTACCATTAAAATAACCTATCAGTCTACGAGCTAATGTAGAAGATGATCCAACATACATGTCACCTGTAGACAAGTGAGTTCATATGTATACACCTGGTATTTGAATCTTTCCTCTTACTGCACCTACGGTTTGTAAAAAGTTATCTGATCTTGTGGTATTTGAATCTAGATTTGAGAAATCTAATCTTGGTCTATTAAGTATTTTATCTAACATACTTTGAGTAATTTTAATACCAGAAAAGGCTAAAACTTTATTAACTTCAACTGCTGTTATATCTTTACCTTTATTCATGTATAAATTAGCTAAGCGATGTGCAGGTAACAGAGGACCTTTTCTACCCAGAGCCACAGATCAATCCGTTTTGGATATATTGTTGTTATTAGTAGAATAGTTATTTCTACTATCAAGCATGATTAGAAAGCGACATCCTGTTCTAGTAGTGTTATTAAGACTTTTTGGTCAGTTATCATATTTTAAATTTTGCATTTTTTATGTAAATATATATTAAAATAAACCAAAAGAGCCCTAATAGTAGATTTAAACGTCGTTACCTAAGATTTTACTCGTGTGCGTCTTGCTTAAGAAATACAATGCCGCAGCATCTATGATTAATATATTTTTCTCCTTCGTTCAGATGCGTCATGTTTTAGCACCAAGTTTCCTCTCCTACCTCTTTCAAAATAAGATTTCTTGGAAGATACTTTTGTTTTAATTCATTCCCTTAAGGTGATAACCGACCGCTCATACATCTATATGTATGAAGTCGCACGTGTACCGGTTACTTTCCGTGCACTTACGGTTAAACTTACTACCAGAACTTTAATTTCCTATTTTTTTTTTCTTAAGGGTTAGGATCCCTCAGCGATAATAATAATTTATAATAATAATTTATAATATTAATTGAAATGTGCTCCTGCCAAAGGCCAAGAGCACATATTTTTGGTAATAGTCGAGTCACCCCCCCTCTGAGTTCATGCAAGACCGCATTTAACGGCCAGGGTGTTCCGCTACCTTAGGACCCTTATAGATAAGGCCGCCATTAATCAGAGATTCCTCTTAAGCCAATCTTGTGTTATCCACTGAGCTTATTCGTTATCCTACAAATATTGGGCAGAGATCACACTTAATACTTAGACTTGTCATCTTTATGCAAAGTGCTTTGTTTTAATTAAACAGTCGTACAACTCGATTTTATGCTACCTAAACTTTTCTTGATATTAATTAAGATGAACGGTACTCCTTATCCCTAAGTTACGGAGTTATTTTGCCGAGTTCCTTTATGATTGTTCACTCAAACGCCTTCGTATTCTCTACTTGCTTACCTGAGATGGTATTTAGGTACGGTTATATGTTTATCATTTTTCCAGAACTCTTCATCACTTATCTTTTACTAAATGGGGGCATCCCCTCTCTCGAAGAGAGAGGGGATGCTATTTTGTATTAAGATTTAAAGGTTGTGCTGCATAAACAAGGTTTTCTCATCATTTAGTCCTTTAGGTTAATAAACTTAGAGGCCGTTACTTTCATTTATACCATAAGCTTAAGGCGAGGCCAACCCGTAGGCTGGCCTTTATCGTTACTCATATCAGCATTATCACTAGGGTTATATTATTTTTCTTAAAAAGACCAAAATTCTTTTATATACCCTACGTTCCGCTACCCCATAATTATTAAAAAAAGCGGCCCCTCTCTCGAAGAGAGAGGGGCTGCAGTCCCCCCTCTTCCCCCCCCCCCTCCCTTTTGGGGGAGAGGGAAGGGAAGAGGGGGCCAGCTATTATAACTATGGACAAGGTTTCGGTATATTATTTTAGATCCGTTAAATTTTCAATGCCTTTTTCAATGTTAACCAGTGCTCTGTT
Source organism: Morchella conica (assembly GCA_008079325.1). Lineage (NCBI taxonomy): Eukaryota > Fungi > Ascomycota > Pezizomycetes > Pezizales > Morchellaceae > Morchella > Morchella conica. The sequence continues at coordinate 237,117 of VOVZ01000068.1, read as the reverse complement.
ACGAGGTCTTCAAAAAATGACTGCTTCTAAGCCTATTTCCTGATCGAATTAAAAAAAAGACTTCCTTTATTTCACTTAATAATAATTTTGGAACCTTACTATAACACTTGTTCTGGGCTGTTTCCCTTTTGACATACAACCTTAGCATTCTCGCTCCACTAACTTTAGCCCAACTATAAATAGTTTTCGGGCTAGGCTATTGTGGTATCTTTAATTTTGAGTTACTTATTTCTTACTTTTCAAATTTTCTTTGAGTGTTCATCCCTGATTTTATTCTTATTATCTCTTCTAAACCAGATTTAGTTAAATGAGCTCCAGATTCAACCAAAGACACTGCTCTACAAAAATCTTCAAAATTTTCCTTCTTTGCACCTTCTAGCGGATATTTTTTAAAGAAAGGGATAATCTTTTCAGTTAAATCAGATAATTTTTTTACCTCATAATCCATCACATCTACGGAGGATTTTGTATAGACATTTCCACAATCTAAATATTTAACTAAACTTTCCATTAATAAGGCATCACGACTATGTTGAGTAATTTTAAAATTTAATTGGACTCAACCTCCTGCTTTACCAGAAGGTTTCGTGATACCTATATAAAAACACCCCTCAGCTTCCACAAACCCAGCTAGTCAATTAGGATCTGAGATCATATGGTCTTCAACTTTAGGTCTTTCTGCAGAAACAACATCTGAAAAAGCTTCCTTTAAAGAGTCTGAAAGACCTAAGTTCATAGCAGCTCTAATACTTAAAATTTCACAGAAACCTGTAGGAGTATAATGTTCTTTACGTTGAACTAGCTCAAAGGCTCTTTTAAATAATAAGTAATCAGCTCGTTTTTGAGTTTTCAATGGATACTTATCCAAATGGTCTATAAGTTTTGAGATATCTTTTATGGATGAAATTCGAAACTTAACCGATAGTTTTCCATGTTTATCTAAACCACCCATACCATTAAAAGAGAGTTTTATCTTTTCTAATAAAGCTCGATCCTTACTATGAACTACTATAGCGAACTCATATTTTACTTGATACCCTAATTGGTATTTAGAATTTTTTTGCAGGTAGATTCCAAAACTACCCTCACCATCTATGAACCCTGAAATGTACGCCGGTCTTAAAACAGGCGCAGCTTCTAAACCTAAAAATTTATTATTCATTATTGTAACGGCTGGTATTATATATATCAAAGTCACTGAAAGGGTCCGCAATTGCAGGTAACTCCTAAGTTCCTAATAATTAAGATTAAAGTCAGGGGGTATACCCTGAGGATTTGAACCTCAAGCCCGGATACCACCATATACTACTGCTCTAGGATAAAAAGAATTCTAGTCAAAAGGGATTTTCTTCCTTTTTATAGTAGTCAGTACTATTTCCTATCAAGAAGGACATTATTAGTTAGCCTCCTTACGGATAGGTGACTGAAGGATGGAGGGGATATCACTGAAATCATCACACCTTCCTCACTCCTACCTGTTATTCTTAACAGTTAGTACTCTAGCCCGAACTTGTGGCCCGAGCCTCTCTCTATCAAAGGACCAATCTCTTAAATATTATTTCCTTATTCATATCTGCAAGGGGGAAACAATTCCAGGGACTCTAACCTCAAGATAATCACTAAAATATATTCGCAGGAGTATAAAAAAGGAGGTGTTAGCACCTTTCCCATACTTGGCTCTCGAAAACCGCCCTCTGAATTCTATTCTAGCCTACCAAGAGGCCAGACTCCTTTTTTTTTAATCGCCACCTTGGGCGAAAGACACTTCCAAAACTGCTATTGAATTATTACCCATTGAAATCGCTAAATCTGCACAAAGAATTTCTTTATTTTTCAAAGAGGTCCAAATGACCCCTCCGATGGTTTTGTAATCCACTTTTAGTTAGGGTAAGGATTACCCTATAATTAATTTTTATTTCGCTCAAAAACCGGTTTCCCGGCGACTAGAGTACACCTTACAGCATCCTAAGATGCTGAAGAACCGTCTACTCGTTGCTCTTTTACAGACACTGTCTGATTTAGATCCGCGATAGCCCATTTCAATTTCTATCATCTCTAGTGATATTACCTTACCCCTGGTCATTAACAGGGCCGGCTATCAAGTTTCCTCGATAACTTTGGTTACTAGAGCTTTAGGGGTTTTCCGGAGTTTGGCTCTTTTACACAATTTAGAGCAGCCTACGCTCTATTCATGTCTGATTATTCAACATTCATCATTACCATTCCGAGGATGATTACTCATCAGTAAAATCTTCACGATTCCCCGATATTAAAAAAATTGATTAAAACTAATCAATAAGTTGATATGAGATCTCAGTTCTGTACCTGCTATGATGTTATTTAAATTACCTACTTAGATAGGTTTCGCGGAAAACCAGCTATTCCTAGTCAGTTTTGTCTTTCACCAACTTACCACAATTCATCGGATATCTTTACAACGATACAGATTATCTCTTTGGTCTTCTTCAGACCGAGCTGAGATTTTTCTCCCTGAATAGTTAATAAACTACCCATTTATCAGATAATTAGTTTTTTTATGCTTTTCTTTTAATTGAATACGTTTTTTTTAGTATCCGGTTAGATAAAAGTGCTTGACTTACAGCAGCTCTAGATACTCCTAGGGCTTTACCTGCTTCTGTTAAACTAACATACTCCGATTTCTCGTTAGTTAAAATATTTTCAACTACTATAGAAATTCTTCTTGAAGCTGTAGCATTTTCAGTGGACAGAGCTTTTCTTTCTCTAACCTCTTCACTTAGTACAAAATCTCTCATTTTTGCAAGAGATTCTGGAGTGTGTCTGTACCCTAAGGTAGATCCTGCTGTTTCTACAATATTATAGTTTGGATTTAGATAACCCATGTAGTATTGCTCTCTCTTTAATAAATTATCTGTATCACAGAATTCTAGGATTTCCAAACTGAAATTTGAAAATCCATATTTTAAAAGTGCCCTGTCTATGGGTCTGTTACTTTTGGCTAAAGAGGCTAGACTATAATAAGTGTAGAGTCTAACGCTTAAATTTATTGAACTGCCAACATATGTTTTGCCGTTTTTTTTATTAATTCAGCGATATACACCTGATTTATTACGGTTGTCTGCGAAGATTTTAACTTTATCAACATCGGCATCATCATATTTAACTATAGGCTCCATGTCAATAAAGTTAATATTGCGGTTATCATCTGAGTTAAGTTTGCAAGAAGAAATAAAATTATTATTTTTGTTATTTGTTTTCATAGTAGTGATTTTAATAAAATATAAATAACCGTGTCTATAGTAGGGATAAAAGTTCTAAGCTGGTCTTTGCGCGTGTTTCGAGACTTAAATGCAAATAGAACTATACACTTAATGGGTTTTCCACCCCTTCTCTATTCTACTTTTCACCCGAGCCCGCTCCTAGACAACAAAACGGACCGATTCAAAAAGTTCTCCCCTCTTTTTATCCGGGTATCTCAACCCGTCTTCTATCATACGAACATAGTAAAGCTTTCACGGCTAACCACCTTGCTTTATTTCTTACCTTTAGAGTAAGGAGGAACGCACAAACATTTAAAAGAGACTCTTTAAAATCATACCTTATCCCCTCACGGCACAGCAAAGCCTAAGCACGCGGTGGCCTGTAAGTTTTCTGATTTCAACCTACAGACGAAGTTTGGTCCACTACGAATTTTTTCTATTACCATGCGAAGCCAAAGGTTTGGAACTGCCTAGAGAAGAATAGGGAAGAAAACTTATGCCACAAGTACGAACGCTCGACCAAGGTCTGCACATAACGGGGTGCGTCAACTCCCATTATAAACCTACATTTAGGTCATTGTTATTAAAAAAACTATATTATCCTGCACTCTTTTGAGTGGGGCTTGACTATATTTTAAGCTTGCGCCAACCAACATCTAGTCGATGAACTGCACACCACTTATTAATAAGTGGTGCTTGGCTGCGGATTTCCCATTTCCTTTCGTGCATCAATCCTGATTTTACCGTACCGCGAGTCATTACCTGCGCCCCAAACTATATTTCTATGTTTGGTTGGTTAAGATTGCTTTAGGGGGTCCCCGTCAATTTGATGGTTTTTAGCAAAAGGTTCACTTTTACTCGAGGGCCTTAAAGGGGCTCATCCCTTTTAGTTGACCCGTTCGGACTTTTATAATCCTGACCATGGTAAGATCACTAGGTTTCGGGTCTAATATTAGATATTTTTTCATTAATTTGATAATCGTTTTATCTAGGCAATACTGCTCACATCTAATATTAACTTGCTGACCCAATTGAGATAGGTAGGCCCTCTCGGGCTTTCCCCCTCTAGGAACCGTGCGTGCGACTTTCATCGCACACGGCTCGCGCAATCATTCTGGCTGGTTCGCTTGTTCTACCTCTTCTTGGGTGCTTCGGCTAGACCAGTTAGCTTTCATTAGATTTCTTTATAGTTAGTTTTCGTTTTTACTATGAGATATTTGTTGATGACATATTTGATGTAGGGGCATTACGTTTCCTTTGTTGTATTTTCCTCCTTTCTTCGCGGGGTGAATGTGATGTAACTCTATTCGTTCCCCATTATGTAAGGTTTCTCCACATCCAGGGCACGTATGCTTGTAGATTTTATATATCTCGGCTCTGTATTTGGCGAGCACGAGTTTTTCTTTTCTCTTCTGGAAGTATTCCTTGTCTTCGGGCACATAGGGGTTTCTGTCCATCTTCAGGGGTCTCAGTTGTATTATAGGTATCTCACTTAAGTTTATCAGTTTATCCACTTGAGACCTTCCTCAGTTTCATTTCCGTGTTGCGGTCGCTATGACATATTTTGCAATAGCCTTTCGCTTTGATCCGGAGTGTCTCGAGGTTCATTTTATCATGTTAGTTCAAATATAATGATCTAGTCCGATGAATATTTCCTGTGTGTGATAAGATATTCTTTTGTGTTCACCTCATCCTCGAAGTATTGGGTTCAGTAACCATACGATCTTTTGGATTGCGGTGTTTTTCTTTATGATCCCTTTTATTTTTGTTTTCAGTTTATCAATCCCGTTTTTCGAGGGTTTGATTATTAAAACTGTGTCCTGGTTTGTGGGATTGTTCAGTCTTGGATTATATTCCTTTCTGATAACATTGAATCCCAAGAAGTCAAATCCTTCCTTAATATGGGTTATTTTTGTCTTCTTTTCGTTTAATTCCAATCCTTTATCGGCCAGGAATTCTCCTATGATCTTCTTCGCCTTTAACAGTATATCTATACTTTTCCCAGTAGTTATCATATCGTCCGCGTATCTGATTACATGTATCCCTGCACTTATTCCTTTTTTTAGGGGGAAAGCTTTGTGGATGATCTTCTCGATTCCGTTCAGAGCAATGTTACATAAGACAGGTGAGATTATCCCACCTTGTGGTGTTCCAGCTTCGGTTTCCTGAAGGAAACCATTTTCCATTACGCCTGATTTCAGTCATTGGCCTAATACGTGTTTATCACATATAGGTGTGTTCTTCATCAAGAATTCGTGGCTGATACGGTCAAAACATTTTCTTATATCCGTTTCAAGTATATATCTGGGATAGTCCACTTTATCCATATGGTTTCGTACTGCTGTCACAGCATCGTGTGTTGATCGGTGTTTCCTAAAACCATAAGAGTTCTTATCGGATTTAGTCTCTACCACTGGGTCCACTGCTAAATGATACACGCTCTGAACTGCGCGGTCAATTAGAGTGGGTATACCCAGAGGGCGCTTTTCATCTGAATTTGCTTTGGGTATCCATACTCTTTTCAGAGGTTGAGCATGGTATTTTCCTGGATGGGCTGTTATTTCCCTTAATTGGGTTATAGCTTTTGTATAGTCTATACTTCCCTCTCATCTTATCTTGTCAATTCCTGCTGTTTTGCTTCCGGAGTTAGTTACTACTCTTCGTATCGCTAACGCACATCCGCTAAAGCTGGTTATTATTCTTCGTTGTAATTCGTAAACTTCTCTATAATCTTTCTTCTGAACTGCAATAACAATTTTCTCCTGAAGACTTCCCACCTGTTCTTTAACTATTTTTCATTTTATCTCGTTTCAACTGATTTTTGTTCCTCTCGGAGGATAATATTTTATCTCTCCTTCGGTTGTTTGAGCCATTGTTTGAATATTTTCTTTTAGTTGATTTTTCATTTTATTTGTAACTGTCTTTTTAATTTATTATAAAGCCGCTTTTAGTCTGGTCTCCCACGCTATCCTGTGCTCTATCAGAAGTTAGGGTGTTAGCCTTTTCTGACCTCGATCCTCAACTACGGGATTGGTTATTAACTGTACGGGTACACATTCTTAGGTTTTTAACTCAGGCAAGGTCATAGCAAGATCTTCATGGACTGCACCTTATTCGGCCATGTTGGGTTTGGGTTTTCTATTATTGACGTTAGGTAATCTTTGTTCTCTGTTTTCTTGTTACCAGCAACAGACGCAGTTAGATTTTGCTTGCTGGTCTAACTCTAAATTGTTTTACTTCTCTTTCTTTTCTCTTCGGAAGTTTAAACGACTATTTGTTAGCTTTCAAAAGAAGGAAGAGTTACCTTACTTTGTTTCTCGGTTTAAGATACTAATATCCGAGGTTGTTAGAGATTCAGTTATTATAGTTATTTCTCAGGGGTTCGTCCAATAGATTCTCTTCGTTAGACTACTCTAATTCTACATGTATCGCGGAAGATTCCATGTTGATTTGACTCTATTTCAAGTTCTGTATTGTCACGTCGATCACGTTATGTCCAAGTCTGCATCCTCTCGGATTGGACCATTAGATCCTATCTCATCCATTACAGATGAGCTTTTGCTTTTTGGATAATCTTCTACCCTGAGTTCGTTACAACAACTTCCAGAAGGTTCCCCCTTCCTTTATATGTTGCCTCATCATGAAGTCCCTGATTCGAGACTTATGAAGAAAACTGAGGGCTTACCGAGTTTACGTATTTAGACCGTTGTTTATTTCCTTAGGTAGTATGCTTTACTCCAGATAACATATGATTACCTTTGCAAGCCAGTATAAGAAACTTACACCGTTATCATAGCCAATAAATTGACTCACCTTTTATGAAGCCTCGATGCATATTCACTTTCGTTCTCCATAGAAATAATTACTCTAGCACACCGACCTTCACTTAAATTAGTTAGGGTAGGATTGTTGTTACATTGTTCCCATAGCTTCACACCGACCAATTACTCGTTCGGCATGTATGGGTAGAGTTAGGCTAGGTAATATGCCTAGTGGAATCTCACCACATTCTAAATCCGTGCTTCTCGTCGCACTTATACAAAAGGTACACTCTTATTATTTATTTAAATTCTTTTCGAGCTGCTTATAAAACTACTATTTCATATTTTTCCCTCACGGTACTATTCACTATCGCTAATATACCATATTTAGCCTTAGAGGAAGGTTCCCCTTATAATTCAAACAGATTAATACCCATTTTACTTATTTATTTATAGGCTTCTCTATTTTCATTCACACTAATTATAGAATCTCTTTTGATTTCTTTTCCTAAAGTTACTAAGAAGTTTCTTTTCACTTCGTTTTTTACTTAATTTCTCTAAGAGCTTATGTGCTAAACACAAATTAAAGAATTTTATTATCTGTTCTCTTCTGGTATATTGCTAATAATCCATAATAATTTCTTTATATACTTTCCAAATTATTCTTAATTATAAATAAAATAAGAATAATTTGGTAAATAATACATTCCATATCGTTTAATATTACTTATAGAAGTATAGTTTAATTTAAAGATTTATTTATATAAATATTTAAATACAGCCCTTATGAAAGAATGGCTACAGAGGACATCCAGTAACCCTCACACTGCAAAGGGGGCGAACAAAACTGCCAACCACTAAGGAATATGAAGAATACCCATTCGTAACCTCCTTGGTCCGAACCCCACAGAACTGGAGCCTTAAAAAAAATAAAATTATATTTTTATTTTTTTTAGGGAAAACACAAAAATCTTCCCCCCCTGCGGGGGGATGTAGTTCGACCTGAATACTGCTGAAGCGTAGACGTAAACAGGGATTGAAACGTGAGCTAACAGCCGACGAAGAGGGAGATCTGTATGATCAAGCCCTGAAGGAGCCGGGAGATGGAGAAGGGGATGGAAAGGGAGGTTGGCAAGCGGAAAATAGTCGAACATAGAGGCATACTTGAGGAATGTCTGCACCCATCGCGGACATCCTAAAATCATCCGGAGGCAACGGGGCTCTGAGATAAGCAAAAGAGGTAGGGAATCACGAATTGAAATGTATTGAAATGAATTGAAATGAAAGTGCCCGAGTTCCCACCTTGTGGAGAGGCCACCTCCCAATGCACTTCACCTCAAAATTACTGAAAGGGTGTTATCAAGAGACAAATACCGAAAAGGAGATGCTGTCCACTAAACATGGAAACAGGTACCTGTCCCGTATGAAAGACCAGTATAGGCCTGCACAGAAACAACCCAGATAAATTCGGATACCTAGCGCAATACCTAATAACAAGATCAGTCACATTTCGAGTTAGTATCATAAACCTTTTCATTTTTAAATTAAAAAAAAATAAAAATGAAAAGGGGGGGCCTTTTCTTTTGAATTTTTTAACAAAAAAATAAAGAAGAAAAGGGGGCGCCCTTTACATCGCCCCCATCCATCTTCTATCGCCACTCCATTTATTTCCTTATGGAAATAAATGGGAGGGAGGGGTCAGATCGGATGGGGAAGGTTTCCCGGGGGCGCGCCCGATTCCCCTTTAGGGTTCGGGGCGCGCCCACCTCGGGAGCGCCCCAAGAAAAGGGAGCGCCCCCCGAAGAAAAGGGCGGGCCCCTCCCCTCCGTCCATTTCCTTACCCCGCCTTGGTAGGGGTGCCCCAGAAGGGCTAGGAAATGGATGAGAGGGGAGGGGCGGGGCGGGGGTTGAAACCCTGAGTGAAAAAGGTGACGTGTACCCCCCCCCCCGGCTCCGGACCCCATAGGCAGGGGGGAAAGTTCAGCCCTTATCCTTGAATTTTAGGGAAATAGGGGAGATTCGGGTGCTGTATGGCTCTGCAGTAAGATAAGCAACCCACTCCGTATGACACCACTCCGTATGACTCTAAAAACTTTTCTTTTTTATTTTTTTTTTTAATAAAAAAGAAAAGGGAGGGGCGAGGAACTAGAAGACCCACACACAGTGTGGATCAACAAGATGACGCGTCCAACTGTATGTATGTAAGATAAGCATATCATTTGATTTTTATTCGACTGAGATAATGAGGTATGACTAGATAGTCCTTTAACAGATGACTAAAATCAATTTTTCCGAGATCATGTTATTAAATAAATAAATAAATAAATCAAAATAAATCAAAATAAGTAAAAAGGACCACCTCTAGTCCGTCGAAACAACTACACTCTTCACCACCACCACCACCATCATCATCATTATATCTTCGCCTTCGCCTGTTTTTACCTTATCTGTCTATCCAAATGGTATGTACTAACTGACCTGTACTGATAAACACTAAAACGCGGTTTTGAACTGACAATTACTTAGAAAAAAAACCAAAAAAAATGAATTCATACTATAACATACAAACAATTAAAGAATGTCTCAATGAGATCGATTTGTTAGGTGCGACAGGTGTGGAGGATAAGGTCGTAAGAGCGAAAAATATTATACTCTTCTATTACTTCTCCTATGAGCATTTCATCGTAGCCCCCTCAACAAGAACGGAACGGTAGCATTCCGGATTTTATCGTCAGAACCTTCACTGAACCCGATGCCGGTTTAACAGACCGAATAATGGTTGAGTGTAAACGTGCAGCTCCGAGTGCTGACGATAACACTAAACCATTACAACACGCACACGAAAACAAAAACCAGATTAGATACGCTTTGTGTGAAATGAGCAATGGGGACGATTCTTGTTACGGAATTATTATTGGAAACCTAATAAGGTTTTTCGAATACTACGGCCCGCTGAATCAATTCAACAATCACCCCGACTTTCGAAATTTTTTTTTATTTTCAATGATAGAATGGTTCCTCTTAATACCCCCCCCCCCTCTCCTTATCTTTTTTTTTGAATCCCTATCGGGCGCCCAAGGGGCCCAGAAAAAAAAAGACCAAAATTATAAATTATTTTTGGGTTGTCCGAGGAGAGGGGGGCCAGATAGAGTTGTTGGACTCGGGCATGGTGGATACCTGAACCTGCTCTCGCCTGTGGATCAGCAAATTATACATAATACATTTATGTATTTACGCTCACATGAAGTACCTGTAGGTTTCTAGGTATGAATATTCGTTGTTTTTACAAATCAGATCAGATTTCTAATATTTTTTTTACAGTCACATAATCCACATATTTTTTTTTATTTATTTTTTTTCCGCCCGGCTTCTTTCTCCGGGCGACTCGGGGAATTTTACCTTAGATGAGGGGGGTGGAGAAATTGAAAGGACGGCTCTGGTTTTTCTTTTATACTTTGATGTTTGTGATACTTTGATGTTTGCGTCAGGTATGGAATAGGTACCCTATTATTTGTTTGTTTACGCGGTACGCACATGCTTGGTTTATTAGGAATGCACATGCTTGGTTTTTTAGGAATATAAATTACTAAACCCTTTAACATTTATTGTCCCCTCTTTTCCACCCCCAGTAAAACAATGCCATTGTTATTTTCCGAATTGTTAATCCAAATCCTTCTACAAAGCCCCTCTTCCTCTCTGAATATTTTTTCATAAGAATAAAATAAAAATAATAGATAAAAAAATATGAGAGAGGGGGAGGGGCGGGTAAATAGAGATGGAGACTTTACAGGTTAGTGCATTCTCTCAAATAAAAGAGTACACGGATAGCTAACCTTATCTTAGCTGGTGATGGTCTTATTCTGATGGGCAGAGATTAATCACGAGGGTTTGGTGAGATTCACGGAGGTGATGATTTTGATAGGTATGTACCTTCATTCACTCTCTCGTATCCAAGAGAATATCATGGGATACCTAGCTACGCTGCGTGGGTCGTGGTTATGGCGGGTCGTGGGCACGTGGGGCACGTGGGCAAATGCGGCGGACCGGTTCATACAAAGAAATGAGCTCAAACGGCGATGCTGAAGGGGAGCGGGCTCGTGGGTAATGGGGTCGTGTCCACGTGGGCACGTGGGCTAATGGGGAAATGGGGCGGTCCCGAATCATAAAATGAAAAATATTTATATGGGAATGGCCGGTGGGGAAATGGCAGGATCCGGAGGGCGGGGTGGTGATTTCGGGCAAGCTGGCTATGTCCCGGGGGGTGCAGATAGAATTCTTATTCAAGACTTGAACTTGAATGAGGTTATTAGAAGTATCCTGTTTTACCATTTAAACTAATAAAAGTTGACCCTTCCTACTGTGTTATGTTAGGAATAGAGATGGAATTTGATGTAATTAGAAGAAAGAGGCAGGAGGGAGGTTATTAACAAATTCCTTGACAGCCTCCCGCGCTTGGTAGTCCCTCCTTTGTAAACCCCCCCCCCCCCGG
>VOVZ01000068.1:170195-203616 GCA_008079325.1 Morchella conica | reverse complement strand
CCCCCCCCCCGGGAGCGCCCGAAGAAAAGGGAGCGCCCCAATGAAACCCTCCCCACCGTTTATTTCCTTATGGAAATAAATGAGAGGGGAGGGGGGCCGGGGGGTTTTTTTGGCTTGCGCCCGAGAGGGCAAAAAAAAAAATAGGGGGTCGAAAAGGGCCCCTTGGGTTTTTAATCATGGCCGGCTCCGCAGGCCAAGCTGTTGTATTATTGTAGGGTTTAGGTTTATCCAACGATAACCAAATTTTCCATTAACATTCGTCATAATGGTTTTCTGATATTTTGTTAGCATTTGGATAAAGCCAAATAGGGAAAATAGAAAGAGCTACGCCGTATAACTAAAGAAACCGTCAAATATACCTGCTGTACCAAACGTTAAAATTAATATATAAAAGATTAAACCAATTAGTTGGGTCGGCCCTAGTCCTTTACAGCACTCGCCGCCCTCCGAACCGTACGTGATAGTTTCCCATCATACGGCTCTCCATCTGAATAGTTGATAATTGTGTGTAGTCCGCTGCCACGATTTCACCTTGTTAGGCCGGCTTTTGGACTACCTTGATCTTCTATCCAGACTGCCACCCTTCCTTTTTACAGTACTACGATGGCTCCGTCTCCATGACTTTAAGTCAATCCCGTGATTTTTGAACATGCAGCTCCAGCTACATGTGAACATCTGCGGTTATTTAGCAACCCATCAGGTTCCCTTAGGAGATCCCATAGTTCGCATAGATTGGTAAATGTCGTATTTAGCCCCCTGCGGTATTTTTGTTTACTCTGTGTAATGTGGATTCGTCTTCCCTTTTCTGAAATACATATATTATTATCTCAGAAGACCGAATGATATGCCCTAGTCTGGATTTTAGCATATGGCCTTTAATACCACCACGTACCGTAATATCAGGTTTGTTAACCTAGCCATGTACGACTCGGGTAGCAGAATATACTAGACGTTTCCAGCACGTCCTTCTTCCACTTTTCCAATAGCTATCTTCGTTGGAGTTTCCTCCCATGAGTTAAGGCTCACCCGAAGTATTGGATCCCTTTCCTCAAAAGGTGTGAGGGTTTAATAAACTCCCTCTCTATGCACACAATGGCGCACATATATATAAAGCATAAGATGTAATAATACCTGTGTCCAATTTAGCAATATTTTTACTTAAATTAAGTAATCCTTTTTCTAAACCAAAAGGTCCTATTAATTCAATAGAACCTTTATCAATAATTTTAGTTGTTTGTCCACCTAAAGCTAAAATAGTACCAGTAACGAACTTATTATAGAATAACTCTACTAAGAATCGTTGATTAAAGAATCCAAAAAGATTATAGCCAAATCTAGTGAATTTAAATGACATTAGTAAATTAGGGTAAAATTCAGATAAAACCAGAGCTAATCCAGAAAATAATATAGTAGAAATAAAAGGTAATAATTTAAAAATAGTAGGTACTGCAAACTCGGTTTCTATCATAATTTCATGTGAAGGATGAATAAATAAACTGTTATCAGCAAAAAATGCTGAACCAAGTCCAATATATATATCTTTAGTAATATATCCAAAGAATATAGAGAAAATAGCCAGAATAATTAAAGGTAAACTCATGAAAATATCACCCTCGTGAGCTTGTTTATAATTTATTTTAGGTCCACGGGGATTAGCTAGGAAAGTTAAGTATAAAACCTTAACTGAATATAATGTAGTAAATATTGCACCAATAGTAGCAATAAAGTAAACTACAATACTAGAAAAATAAAATTGACCAAAGGCAGATTCCAGAATAAAATCTTTAGAATAGAATCCAGTCATGTAAGGGAAAGCAACTAAACTAAGTGAAGCTATTAACATAACTGAATAACTTAAAGGTAAGAATGCCCGTAGCCCTCCATATTTTCTAAAGTCTTGATTGTCACTAACAGCATGAATAACTGCACCTGCACCAAGGAAAAGAAGAGCTTTGTAGACACTTCAATAACAAAAGGTAATAGATTATCGACCTAAAAGAGGTTAATTAAATAATAGTAAAATTAGGGAGAGAAACATGCCTTGGTCGTAAAAGACTTGGCTAACGGCTCCCGCTTTGAAGCCGGCCGGCCGGTAATAAAAAAAATAAATTGATTGTCTTTTAAACCTTTTCTTTTTTATTGTGGGTAGGGCTCCGCCCAGCTCCTTGGCGGGCGCCCTCTTTGTTAGAGCCGGGAAAAAAAAAAAAATAAAAAAGAAAACCTCTCTCTCGAAGAGAGAGAGGGCCGCTCGGGCGGGGCCGGCCGGGGGGCATCCTTCGGATCCATTATTAGGTAAGTTACGAACTTCTTCCATATTTAATAGAAATGTTGACCCTTCTTTGGGTATTGCTCCAGGATAATGTTGTGAACCCCCCCTGCAGCGTCCTCTCCCGAAGGGAGAGGAGGCAGCCCCTCTCTCTAAGAGAGAGGGGCCGCTTGGAGCCCTGAATATAAATGCTGCATGCAGCAGGGGGAGCCGGCCGGGCCGACCAAGGCTGAAGTTGTGCATGCAGGGGGGAGTTTTCAAAAACAAAAAAATGCCTGCGTAAGCGAGCCCTCCTTGGTCGAAATAATTATACTTTTTTAAAAGTATATCTACCTTTATAGGCCTTTTCATTTTGAATTTAAAAAAAATGGGCTCCTGCGGAGCGGAGCCCCACAAAAAAAATAAAAAATGAAAAGGGGGCGCCCCTTTTCATCGAATTTTAATTTAAAAAAAAAATTAAAGAAGAAAAGGGGGGCTGAAATTTCTATTTTCTGAGTATTAGGCTGAAGAAAGAGATAATCGAAGTTTCTGTTCCCGGCTCCGTTCTTTTGATTACAAAATTTTTACCCACACCAGAAGCACTTAATATTTTCTTGGTTTCCTCAGAATGTTTTCGGCCTAACATCTAAGAGCATCCTCCGCAGGAGAGATGCAAAGCCCCCGGAGGGGGCTTCGCTAGCTTCCTGTGAGATATTGTAATCAGGTTTTAATAGTTTAAAATAATGGTTTTCCCTTTCAATAACCCCCCCCTGCTAACTTCACCCCCCCCTTCCTTCCAACTTCCAAGAAGTTGGATGGAAGGGGGAAGTAAGGGGCGGAGCCGGCCGGGGGGTTGCCTTGGTCGGATTAGCCCCCCCCTAATATAATCAGAATTATGTCGAGCTTAATCATACTCACCCTTTTGTTAACACCATATCTCTATGGTGAGTAGATCATATCATATTATTATTAATTACTAATAATAATCTTGGCGTGTGATCGTTGAGGATCCTACTAAATATCTAATTAAATATTGTGGGTTTCCTACTGATTGTCCATTTAATTCAATAAATATTACATACTAAAAATTGTTACTTAGAATTAAGTATTTTAGTCTTTAGGAGTTCCCAGTATATAGCCAAGTTTTACATACCCTCTACAAACCTCCCCTCTCTTCATTTAAAAAAAAAACTTCTCTCTTGGCCGAAGGCCATGTGAAGGCTGTTCGAGAGGGGAGGGGCTTTGTCTTTTAAAATCCTCCTCTCTGTCCATTAAAAATGGATGAGAGAGGAGAAGCAAGCCGAAAAGAGGTCCGTGAAGGCATGATTTACTAAGTGGAATAAAGCCACATTATATGACGATAAACCAACAGCAATAACCATCATACCTAATTGGCTCATAGTTGAATAAGCTATAACCTTTTTAATATCTTGTTGGAAAAGTCCAATAAGAGAACTGAAAACACTTGTAATAGCTCCAATTCATAAACATAATATTAAAACAGTTGAACTATATTCTATTAAAGGAGATGCCCGCATTAATAAATAAACACCGGCAGTTCATTTGTGTTGGTTATTCCCTGAATAGTACAATATTAGCAGTCGACATGAAAAAAAAAGTTGGGGCCGGCTCCGCCATGCTTTTATATAATACGATATGATTAAAAACTAACCTTATAAAGGAATAACACACCATCAATTTAATGATGGATCGGACTATATCTTTAACTTATATTGAATTTATTAATATCTTTTGTTAATAAATCTATTTTATTTAAACCATCTAATGTAAGATGTTTTGTATCTAAAACCTTTTCAATTTTAATTTAAAAAAAAATCAAAATGAAAAGGGGGCGCCCTTTTCTTTTTTAATTTAAAAAAAAAATGAAAAGGGGGCGCCCGAAGAAAAGGGGGCCCCCATATCATGTATTTTACATCATTTTTTAAATGCGCACCTTGGTCGGGGAGATTTTTTTGTTTTGAATTTATATATAGAAAAATAATTTACCGGCTCCGCCGCAAAATTATTTTAAGTTTAGTAAAAGAAGAACAATGAAAAACTCAGCCATCTCAAGATTTATCATATTTAATATTTTTAAGGTCTGATTCTTTTTCATTTAAAAATACTTCTCGTAAGAGGTTTATTATATAAAATTCTTTCTGAGAAACTGAAAATGTTAAATGTGGAGCGGCCCCCCCCCCCGGCCGGCCGGCTACCGGGGGCTGCAAGGGGTTTAACCCCCCCCCCCTCGCTCTTCTAAGTTTAGAAGTTCTACAACTTTTTACGACCAAGGCCCCAGTAAAACATCCTTCGGCGTCGGAAAACCAACCGGGCCCCTTCGGAGCTGGCCGGCCGGCCGGCCGGTAAATTCAACCATTACCCCCCCCCCTTCCTTCCAACTTCCAAGAAGTTGGATGGAAGGGGGGAGTATAAGCTAGGTTTAACTAATTTATCTATAAATGGAATATCCATTTTATATTGTAGATTAAATGTGTCTAACCAAACTTTAAATTGTTCTTTTTTATAGTTAGTAGAAAGATTTCCATTAAATATTGTCATTAATCTTAAAAATTCTGCGAAGCCACGGTCGAAGAAACATAAAAAACTCCAACATTTCTATGTTTTTCACTTCTAATTAATACTTCCCCCAAAACCTAATTCAAGGGGGGGCGCGCTGCGCGCGCCCCCTCGAATTTGTATATCTTCTGCGAAGCCACGGTCGATTTTGAGTTATATCAAAATAAACTTTATTTTTAGATACGATAAAAGAACCATCTCCTTCTGTAAAACCTATAAATCATTCTATGAATCTTTGGCGGGGCCGGCCGCGACTTCAGTCGCGGCCAGGCCAGCCGGCGCCACGTTGTGGCATCCGGTTAAATTTTTACCCTCGATCGTCACTTCGTTCGATGATCGGGGCTACGCGCCGCGCTACGCGCGGCGGCGCCGGTAAAGGTTTTAGGTTTAAATAATCATCAAAATTATAAGTTATATCGCGTGTAGTCTCTGAGGAGCCTTTCTCATCTTCATTTATATCTAGAGTTTCAGATGAAAGAGTTTCCTGCTGATTAACCCCCTTTAAAACATATAGACTGGGGGCGAGGCCCCCTGTTAAAAACCCCCCTTCTCTCTTAAATTTTTTTAAAATAGAATAATAATAAAGAAACAAAAATAGAGAGAGAAGGGGGGCCGCACAAGATTTTCTTATTCATCTTATTTAAATTACTTAAAATATGAATAAACTTGATGTAAGGTTTTTCCAGCATATAGCAATATAATAATAGATTGACTCACGCCAATCCACGGCAAACGTTTACCATTGTAGCGGCGTGTATTAATGCAGAAACGGGTGTAGGCAAATATGTTGGTTTTTATTATATATGAAATAAAAACACTCAGTTACCTTAATAACTGTTCGGACTATATCTTCATTTATATTATAATATATTATATTATCTTGTCTAATCTATTTAAATTTTTATTGTATCTTTTAATAAGTCCTCCTCTCTTCTTTTTTGAAAAAAAAAAGAAGAGAGGAGGAGCGGCGCAGTTAAACCATCAGCAGTTAAATGCTTTTTGTCTACTATTAACTTGTACATTTTATTTCAATTAAAATAAACTATATGTTTTTTAGTTTTAAAAGGATAAAGGTCAAAATATTTAATGACTAGACCTAATTTAGTTGTATTAACTGTCATATTGTAACCTGAATAGCTTTTAAGATAATGAGTTTTACCATTTAACATATCTGCTAAATATTTCATCTGATCATAATTACCTTTTTGAGATAAAATATATCTTAATCTAACTAAGCCACCATTTGTTGGTTTGTCAATGATTGAACAAGTAAAACAACCTTCAGCATCTGTAAACCCACATAACCAAGAATTAGATAAATTGGGTTTATTGTTATTTTCTAGATAAGTAATGTTTTGTTTATATTTGTAATTATAGGCAGCTAGTCATAACTTAAATTGTTCTTTTCTACTGTCTAAGAACAAGCAATTACCATTAAATATACCTCTCTCTTTGAAGAAGAGAGAGGGTAGGCCGAGATTATCTTAAATAACCCTTCTTTATCTCTTACTCTATAGCAATGAGTGTTATTTTTTTTATCTTGAATTCTTACAACACCAAAACCTAGGCTCTTTTTTATATAAAATAATACTTGAGCATCCAGGCTTGATTGTGTAATTTTAAATTCTAGATAGCCATCTTTATTGTTTATAAAACCTTTTCATTTTTAATTAAAAAAAAATAAAGAAGAAAAGGGCGGGCCCGGCTCCTTTCTCGTTGATTTCCTGAGAGGGCCCATCACCCCCCCCCCATAACTACTACTCTAGTTATGGGGGGTGGAAATAAATGAGAAACTCGCCGGCAGCCTCCCCCCCCACAGACCCTTACCCTGCCAGGGTAATGGGCTGTGGTGAGGGTGCCTAGCCAGGGGAGGGGTGCATGGGGCCCGTAGGGCCCCATGCACCCCTCCCCTCGGGGCGGAGCGAGCCGTCTCCTTCAACAAACCCTATTAATCAAAATTTGAATATATTATCTTTTAATATAAATGCTTCACGAGTAGTCTCTGAGGAACCTAAATCTTGCACTAATCCGGTCCTCTCTCTTTTTTTTTTTTATGCTTATGCGGAGTCCTTCTTGGGCAAAAATTTTCATGGGGACCCCCCCCCCCCCTGCGGGGTCCCCAAGAAGGCTGTTCGAGAGGGAAATTAGAGCACTTGATTAAGTTTCCGGCGGATTGTCCCTGTTCTTGGATTTTTCCGAGCAAGAAATATCTCTTGAGTGGACCAAGAATTAAAGCAGGATGTTCCCGCATATAGTGAAGTTTAAGGAAAGCCCGGTTACACCAACCTTCCATCGCTAGAGGAAGCCAGACGTGAAGCAAAAAAATTGGACTATATCTTTAGATAATAACATACATTACTATCTACTTTGAGTGTCTAGGTTTGAAAAGGTTCTAAATTTAATATAAAACCAAAAATGTCACGTACATTTTATTTTCTTTTTCGTAAATAAAGTAATTTACTCTAAACCCAGGAGTTTTTAAACTCAGTCTCTGAGGGTCTTCTAAATAATTAACCATAGTATCCGCGCGGAGCGCAGGATGCGTCCCCCCCGCAGGGGGACGTTATTTATATAATAAAATTCTATTTTCGACCGGTCGGGTTTTTTCTTAGCATCCGCGCGGAGCGCTAGGATGCGTCTCCCCCTGCTACGCAGGGGGACGCTGGTTTATTAAACTAGCATCTTTTTTCATTTGTTTATAGTCTACTTTTTCTGAAGCATCCTCCAGAGGAGAGATGCAAAGCCCCTGAAGGGGCTTCGCTGGTTTATTCTTTCTATATTCATATATTTGTAGTCATTTTTCTAAGGATTTAGCTTTAATTGAATGTAAGTTATGAGTATTTAAATAATTAATAATGATATCTAAATTCGAAGAATTTACAATAATACGGTCGAAGCCTTTACATTTTTCAAGGTTTCCTTGAACTAGTTTACTTAAAAATAAAAACTCTAGTTCAGCGTCTTTTTGTGATAAAGCAAACCGCTGAACAATTCTTATTTTACAAACTGAGACAAAGAAACTCCCTTAAGCATCAATAAAGCCAGCTAATCAGTCACCCTTTAAAGACCCCCCCCCCCCCTTCTCACATATTTTTTAAAAAAAAATATGTGAGAAGGGGGCTCCTTCGGAGGCCCCCCCTCCCCTCCGTCCAACTTCTACGCTAGTAGTAGTTGGATGGAGGGGAGGGGCGCCGCCCCTCCCCCTCCGTTTATTTCCTTATGGAAATAAATGAGAGGGGAGGGCCGCCGGCCCCCTTCTCTGAATATTTTTTTAATAAAAAGTTTATTTCCGGATGGAAATAAATGAGAGGGGGCCTGGCTGAAACTGATTTGGTTTAATTTCAATATTAGTTTTATTTTTTATATTGTAGTTTATAACTCATTTCTCAAACTGTATTTGCCGCTTACGTAAAAAAAGATTACCATTAAATATTGCTATTAAAGCAAGGATATCTTTTTTTGCCTTTACAATAAAAGTAGCAGAATCTTTATTTAAATATACATTACCCATGTTTAATTGATTTTGTATAAAGTACAATAAAGGTAAATCCGCTAAGTGTAAATGAATAGAAAAAACAGACTTTCCACCTGTAACTACAAAAGAACCATCTCCTTCAGTAAACCCTATAAACCATTCTAAGACCCCCCTCTCCAACCATCTTCTATCGCCACTTCCCCCCCCATTTATTTCCTTATGGAAATAAATGGGAGGGAGGGGTCAGATCGGTTGGAGGGGCGCCATCGTTTGTTAAATCCGTTTGAGTCGGTCAATTTATTTATTCCCTACTGATTGATTCCTTGTCTTTGAAATTTTCCACCGCAGGGAGGATCATTTGTCTCTTCGTGTAAGCTAGAAGCGGCCGCTGGGTATATAATTCCACCTAGGGGAGAAGAATTTAATTTAGTTACATCGCAGCCTAAACCAATTTTATATTGCATACTTGGTACCATATGGGGAGCAACAATTGTTCTCAATGATTTCATAGATTTTGCTGCAATATAGATTGTAGGTTTTCCTTTATCCAGATGTAGTGTACAAACAAGTCCGTACTTAATCATTAATACATTCATCAATAGAACAACATCTGGGATAGAATAACTGTTAGAACAAAGCGTCAAACCATACTTTTTCTTTGATCCATCTCCCATGACCCAATGAGCCAAAGCTACTGGTGTTAATAATTCATAAATATTATGTGGAATAATTTTTATTCCATTTACATAAAATAGATTATATAATTCCGTAATGCAAGGAAGTGACCGAGTATAAAATAGTAAATCATAAACCCGAGTTCCTGCTCTGGTCCCAGTACCGAATTTGGGGTAACTAGGACAATAATGAGACAAAGTGATAAATACAGACCAAAGATATTAAAAATGTCCTAAAGACTGTTTAAGTCTTAATAGAGCATTTTTAGAGTTTTTAGGTAATCTTAAGCAAGCATCAGATAGAATTAATCCTACCATAACCCCTTGAATATGCCAAGGTAGCCTTACCATTGCTGACTCCCTAGAGTAACTTTCTCTCCAACTGTAGATCTTAAATTTCTTCCCCATACTTCTAAGCCAGTACTATAACATCTCAATCCTGTTTTATTTCTAGCCGATCTTTTATGTCATAATCTCGAGGACTGAAAAGGAAGTACAGAAACATGTACTGGACCTGCGGTTTCTAAAGCCTTTTCATTTGTAATTTTTTAGGGGCCCTCTCAAAAAAAATCAAAATGAAAAGGGGGGCCATTTGAAATCGTTCCAGCATATATCAAAGTGCGAAAAAAGTCTGAAACCATAAATCATGACTCTTTAAGGGCCTTCACTTGACCAACCTTATATTCCTCAGAACATAACTATTTAGCCGGTGACTTTGATATATTTCTTAACACGTTGATTAAAGCAGCTTTTTGTTTTAACATAACGAAATCCACAGGTTCTAAAGCGTCCCCCCTCCGAAGGAGGGGGGATGCAACCTTCTCTGTTTTTTTTAAAAAAGAGAAGGCCGCTGGCTTGGTTTTTCTATATTCATATATTTGCATTCACTTTTCAAAAGATTTAGCTTTAATAGATATTAATTTATGTGTACTTAAGTACTCAATAATAGTATTTGAACTTAAATAGTTTACAGCTACTCTATTATATTTTTTATATTTACTTGTTTTTCCTTTAATTAGTTCTCCTATATAGGCAAATTCTAAATCAGCATCTTTTTGGTCTATATGAAATCGTTGAGTAATATTTGATTTAGTAATAGAGACAAAAAATGTACCTTCAGCATCAATAAATCCAGCTAATCAATTATCACTTAAAGAAGGTTTAAATATCTGATTTTCAACTTCAATGTTTAATTTATTTTTTTCATTAAAGTTTAACACTCACCTAGAGAACTGTATATGTTTTTTGCGTAAAAACAGGTTACCGTTAAAAATTGAGATTAAAGTATGAATCTCATCTTTAGCTTTTACAATAAAATATGCTGAAGCTTTTCCTTCATAAACATTACCTATGTTTAATTGAATTTTTATTTCATGTAATAATGGTAAATCCGCTTTATGTAAATGAATAGAGAATATAGATTTCCCGCCAGTAATTACAAAAGAGCCGTCTCCTTCAGAAAATCCTATAAATCAGTCTATAAAATAAGGATTTGCCTTATTTTTATTAATTTTATTTTTTTTTTTAATGGTTAAATTATTTATTCCCTGCTGATTAATTCCTTGTCCTTGAGATTTTTCCGGGTCATTTTCATTTGTCGCCCTACATAAATTCTGGGTGCTAAATAATGAACCTACGGACTCTAAAGCGTTTGAAATCTTTCCAGCATATATCAAAGTTCGAAAGAATTGTGAAAAAAATCACCAATTCTTAAGGGCCTTCAAAAAACCTATCTGAGAACTTTTAGCCATAGCACCAATTAATAAACAAATACCTATTATAGTTATAATATTTTCACTTATAAATGGGGCTAATGAAAACACAGTTGCATAATCTACATTCAATTGTAGGTGCTTGCTTTGCTAACAACTACGTTATTCGATGCTAGCTTTGCAAGCACCCTTATAGCCTTTCAACTATAAATTGGACTATATCTTCACCCCAGAAAAAAACCATGCTGGGGGTATAACATGTAGTCTCTGAGGATCTTACTTTAATTATAAACTCAAGGATTCAAACAAAAGAACCTTCACCAGAAAGCCCCCTTGTCTTGCGCAAGAATTTAAAATTAAATTCATTTCCTGCGGATTGTCCATTGTCACTAATATAATTGTGTGCTATATTTTTTTGATCTAAGATAAAAAAAATAAAGGAGCCGGAAGAAGGTGCACACCACTTTTATAGTTAATGTGCCCCCCCTGCATGCACGGAGCCTTGTAACTATGTTACTTGGTGCGAACAACCCCCGCCCCCCAGCATGGGTTGCGAAGCTACCCATGCAGCAGTGCACACAATGCTATAAG
The DNA here is from genome assembly GCA_008079325.1 of Morchella conica. NCBI lineage: Eukaryota > Fungi > Ascomycota > Pezizomycetes > Pezizales > Morchellaceae > Morchella > Morchella conica. Next base: position 192,342 of record VOVZ01000068.1, on the reverse strand, counting down.
TTCTATTCTTTTTAATGTTTATGGTCTGTGTACGCTTCTAATAATATAAAAAAATAAAAAGTAGTTTCCACAATATCCTACAAAAACCATGGGACCCCCCCAGGGGTCCCCAAGGGTAGGCCGACTTTAGGGGTTTCCCGCATATAGTTATATAATAAGAGCGATATTACTATCGCCCACGGCAATGTATTTAAAATGTTAAAGAGTCTAAATGTGAAAAATCGAATACCTCCCGCTTACTGTTAAATTTATTTTTGATTGCTTTAATTTTATCCAGATCCTCTTTACTGCCCCCCCCCCCTTTTTTTCATGCGCCAGCGACCCTAACTCAAGAAATAGAACAATGAACCCTCAATTAAAAGGAGGGCCCTTTTCTTTTTTAATTTAAAAAAAATCAAAAAGAAAACCTCTCTCTCGAAGAGAGAGAGGGCCGCTCGGAGGGCCTTTTCATCGGGGGTTTCCGGGGGCGCGCCCCGATTCCCCTTTAGGGTTCGGGGCGCGCCCCCCTCGGGGGCGCCCCCCCTCCCCTCCGTCCAACTACTACGCGAGTAGTAGTTGGATGGAGGGGAGGCCGCCGGCCCCTCCCCCCCCCCCTACTTCATTTTTTCTTAAGAAAAAAAACTTCTCTCTCTGAAAGAGAGAGAAGGCTGTTCGAGAGAGGGGAGGGGGGCCGGGCTGGGGGGGTGGAAATAAATGAGAGAGTCGCCGGCAGCCACCGCACAGACCCTTACCCTGCCAGGGTAAGGGGCGCTAGAGGGTAGCCAGCCTCCCCCCCCTCTCCCCCCCCCCCTTTTCTCGGTCTACCCTCTCTCTCCCACGGAGAGAGAGGTAAATTGTGGCCCATACTCTTCTTCTCATACCTCTATTCTCTTTCTCGAGTTAGGGAGAAAAGGGGGGAGAGGGGGGAGGGATTGAAGTTTATATAACCGGGGGTTTTCATTTTTATTTTTTTAGGGGTCGAAAAAAAATCAAAATGAAAAGGGCGGGGCCAACGGTAAATCTATAGGGTGTAATTTAATTTTGAATCTAGCTGCCAATGTCCAATTTTTTTTAAACACGTCAATAATAAAACTAGATTCAGCGTCGCAAAACCCTGTTACATAAAAAGGATTAACTTTTTCAGTTAAAGAAGAAGGGGCCAGAACAAAGTTACGAGAAGAATTAGAGTTTCTTCTCACTGTCTATAAGTCCTCCTCTCTTCATTTTTTATGCTGGGGGGTCCCCTCTTTATTAGCTTTATTACGCCCCCCCCCCTCCACCTATTACTCGCGTAATACGGTGGAGGGGGCAGGGGCGGCCAAAAAAAAGAAGAGCATCGCCGGCAGCCTCCCCACAGACCCTTACCCTGACAGGGTAATGATGGGCGCAATTTTGAGGGTAGCCTGCCTTCCCAGGGGAGGGGTGCATGGGGCCCGTAGGGCCCCATGCACCCCTCCCCTCGGAGCGGCGCCCCTCTCTTCCCCCTCTCTCTTTGAGAGAGAGGGGGACGAGAGGGGCCGCAGTATTTGTGAGATTTTCTTTTCCATTCTATCTAAATAAACTTTTAACATTTTAGGGTTCTTACCAAAAGATCATAGTATAGCAAACATACCAATAGTTAAAAAACAATCACCTACTCTGTTAGTTAATAATGCGGAAATTGAACTCTGGTTAGCTGCTATTCTAGTGTATCAGAAATTAACTAAAAGATAAGAACAAATTCCAACCAAACCTTGGGTTATAAATATAAGTGTATAATTATTTATTATACGCAAAAAATTAAATTATTAACCCCTGTACTTTAATACCTAATAGGTTTTACTTAAAGCCCTAGTATACTATATGATATAATATAAAGATTCTGACTATACATTAAGCACCATTACAGGTACCCATCATTGGACTAGTCGATCGCGATCCAAAATATAACCGACGATCTTTAAATTAATTTTATTTAGTTGATCGTTTTCAATGATGTCGCTAGTGAAAATTAAAACCCGTAAAGTGTAATACTTTAAGGGCAAACTTATAAGGTTTTAATCTATTTATTCTCCATCGCGCATAGCGCGAAGGTTTCAGTTTAACCTGAAACTATTTTGATTGTTAAATATATTATCACTAACTATGGCAAGTTATCCTAACTAAGTGTTTATAGGGACCATTTGAATAATTTATTATATTTTGTATAACATACTTTCATGCATATATGGTCCCACGATATCTTTAAGTTTTGTTTTTTGTTTAACTGGTATGTATATAACCCATTGGCCTTCTTTCTTTTCTTCTAATCTAGTTCTTAGACCAAAATTTTCCATAAAAAAACCCTCCCCCTCCGTCCAACTACTACGCGAGTAGTAGTTGGATGAGAGGGGAGGGGGCGGCGCCCCTCCTCACCGTTTATTTCCATAGGAAATAAATGAGAGAGGAGGGGCGGGGCCAGATTGAAGATATATAATATCTTCTTTAATAAACGCTCTAGTATGTAGTATAGTTTGATTATAAACTGATTTACCACCATCATCCATTATTCAGAATGCATCTTCCTCGGAAGATGCTGTTAATAACTCACCTAAGTTTCTAGGAATAGTTTTTACTTTGTCCTTGTAAAACAAATCATAATAATAGTTTAGACAAGGCATAGCTAAAGTTCTAAAATCCCCCTCTCTTTCTTTTTTGAAAAAAAGAAAGAGAGGAGGGCCTCCTCCGGGGAGATTTATTAACAGAACCATTTCGTTTATCCTTTCTTGTTAGAACAACAGGAGTCATAGTTGTTAAAGGCTCGAGTAAATTATATAAACTCCTTAAGTATTTTTCTTTATCAGGATAAGATTGTTCTACACGCAATCTTGTGTTATGGTCGCAATAGTCAAAAAAAATAAATTAAGTATCACTCGCTAATTTAACTTGGTATCTGTCTAGTAAAACCTTTTTAGATATTATACAACGGCGAACTTTTTCAGGGTGTAATTCCAACGCTTTTGCAGCTTGAGTTATTGAAACAATATTCCATGGTTTTACCTGTTTCTATACCCTAACCTTAATCGGCATTCCTTTTTGACCTATATTACCATCTGATAATTTTTTACGGGTTTCTTGGGAATGTGCACGACCTAACCGTAGAGCTGCTAACGTTTCACGTGTTTCTTTTGAATGATTACGACCTAACATAGGAGAACCAGGCTCCCTACTGATATTATATTCTGGGTTTAATAGGGAGAAATAGTATTTCTCCTTTGTTAATAGCGTCCCCCCCTCCGTAGGAGGGGGAGGCAGCCCTCTTTTTTTTTTAATAAATAAAAAAAAAGAGGGCCGCTCAGAGGGATCACAATATTCTATAATTTCAATAGAAAAATTCGAATAACCATATTTTAGTAGAGCCCGACTAATTTGCATATTATTATGTCTTTCTAAATAATTTATATCAAAATATTTACGCAGTCTAACTCTTAAATCCTTGGATGAGCCAACATATTTTTTCCCGTTTATCAAATTTCTTCACAGATAAATTCCTGATTGGTTCTTATTATCCGATAAGATCTGAGTTTTAGCTACATCCGCATTGGGATATAATTTTTCAGGTTTATAATTACCCTCCGCGTTCGCTGCGGTCGGAAGCGATGAATAGAAAACTTTATTATCAACCCTTGTTATAGGGGTGCACAGGGTTTTTAAACCTTCCCGGCGCCCTTCTTTTTGTACTAAACTCATTACAAACTCTGTTTTATACTTAGTTGTATATTTTACATTGGAGAGATCTTTATTAGTTGAATATTCTCTTTTAGCAGAATATACCCCTAATTTAGCCCTCCCCTCCGCCTACATTTGTAGTTGGAGGGGAGGGGGCGGGCCGTGAAGAAGAAAGAGAAGAGAAATGTAGACCAGAAGTACCAGGTAAACTTAATTTAACAAGGTGTCCATTTAATTTGTAGTGTAGTGAAGGTAATATGTGTGGCTTTACTATTTTAGAGAAGGTAGACAAAGAGGAATTTTTAATGTATAAAGTTCCCCCGGCGCAGCAGCCCCTTCAGCCGGCCTCCGGCCGGCCTGGGGCTAAATTTTTACCTTTTGACTTGATAACTGAATCTATATTATATTTATTTTTTAAAATAAGAGATATATACTTCAAATCTTCTCTAGAAACACGAAATGTTGTAGCTAATTTACCTAATTTTAAATCCTCATTTAGGAATCAGATAGCTAATGCTAATGGTGTAAGGTAAATACTTAAATTACGAGGTATTATTTTTATGTTATCTCTGTAAAACATCTTAAATAATCAATTAAGACTAGAGAAACTATAACTACTAATACAATAACTAAACAATACTTTATTTCCTTTAGCTATTATTTTAGATAATTTAGGCTTATTAGAATTACAATATCCTCTTTTAGTTAAAAATAAATGAAACCACATTAAAAACTCTACATTATTATTACACTTTACAAATATTATTCTAATAGCCTCCACGCGCGTAGCGCTTAGGAGGCGTCCTACTCTCTCTCTCTCCCTAGGAGAGAGAGAGAGGGACGCTAATCCAGTTTTTCTTTTTTCCAGGTATGTATTACCTAATAAGGAACCTACTATTAAAGATATTACATCTATATTATGTGGTCCTATTCTTTCTTTTGATTTTAATTTATTTGAAAAAAAGGATCTTTTTTGATTAGAAATATGTTTAAAAAATGTAAAACTTAAGAAAACACTATAGTCAGGCATGCTTAACCATTTAGGGCATATATTAAGGCTACCTTCTCATCCTACAAACATTAACAAAAAGTTATTAGCTGTTACTAACATGATCATAAATCATGTGAATAAGCTTAAGTAACTAAAGAATCTTTGATTATGCAATTAAGTCAAATTTATCCTACAATTGGTTTATTGGGTGTTTGATACTAACAATGGTTATTTATCTTCAAAACTTCTACCTATATTCATACCAGATTTTATCTCTCTAATGGAATTTATACCCTCAACCGTAAGATGAGCACTATTAATCATTAAACTATGAATTTTACATCAATCAAGACAATCATAGAGTTTTATACCAATTATAGGGTTTTTATTAAAAAATGGAACTATTATATTGGTAATATCAGTAAAGTCAACTATTGTTAAACTAACAGCAGACTTACCACCATATTTGTATATCTTTCCTGACCCAAAGTATTCAACTATTTTCTCCATTAATCTAAGATCTCTACTATGTTGAGTTATTCTAAATCTCAATTGTACTCGATAACCTAATTTACTGTTGGTTGATGGTATACGAACATCAAAGTTACCCTCAGCGCTAACAAATCCTGAAATTCAATGAGGGTCTAAAATTACATTGTCAGAATTTATTACAGGTCTTTCAACTGGAGTATATCCAGCAAACTCTGATTTTAACATGTCAGATAAACCTAAATTCATGGATGCTTTGATATTTACTATTTGATTTAAACCTTCAACAGTAAGATGTTCTTTATTATTTACAAGTTTTACCACTTGTTTAAATAATCAAAAATCCGCGGCTTTTTGAGTTAATAACGGATATTTTTCTAAATGAATAATAAGTTTATTTAAATCTTCAATAGAATCTATTGAATAATTAACTATCTCTCGGTTTCGAGCTAAATGAATAGAACCAATACCACCCAAGTATTGTTGTAATAGATATAATAAGTTAAGATCTTTAGTGTGTAGACCTATTTGAAATTTCAATTGAACACGTCAACCTAATTTACGCGTTTTATTTCTATCTACTATTATACTAAATGAACCCTCACCATCTATTAAACCAGATCAGACTCCAGGGTTTACAATAGTAGAATTATAGGTAGAATATTTTTTTAAACCGAATTGCTTAGATGGGACTTTGACATAGGAGTTTCAACCTTGTTGCATGTTGAAACCGAGTTTTATACCTCCGTTCCTTTCGAAACCCCATAGAGTACACCTTAAATCCATTAATTGTGGCTTAATGGATCAACTGCCGTCTACTCTTTGCTCTTTTACAACCATACTGTTTAGTATGGTTGACTTAGATCCGCGATTGTCCATTTCGTTTTCACTCATCTTAAGACTTGTTACCGTACCTGAGTAATTACTTCAGCCACTTATAGCCTTTCGACTACAGCTTGGTACCTTAAGCTTTAGGATATCCCCGGAGTTTGACAATTTATCCCCATAGACGCGTTTTCCCTTAACGCGACCTCGAGGATCATGACTCATGTATCCTATGGAGTAAATATGAACTAAAGAAGATACAATTAAAACGGGGATAAGCATAGATACTGTTAAGGAATCAAAGTGAAAACCAATAAATACGTTTAATGATTCTGAATCAATCCAGGTAAATAGCTTGATGGAAACAGGTATACTATTTAAACCTACTTCAAAATAAGCAGCTATAGCTAACAGTGTTGTAAGAATTACTAAACTAGAAGTAATTAATTGTGCTCCAGTGACTCCGATCTTTCTTCCAAAAAGACCGGAAGCTATTGATCCTAGTAAGGGTAAAGTAATTATAGCTAAATACATTATTTAATATTCTATTCCTATACTTCCTCTTCGTGTTTCCCCTTTACCATAGAAATTTGGGCGCGGGGAGTATTCAACATGCAACATGCGTTGCAAGTTGAAGCCCCCCTGCGAAGCAGCGCGTATTTCCTTAGGACGGCTGGGTATACCCATAACTTTTACGTTATGCCTGACTATATCTTAAGCAAATAATTTATGAACTAAAATGGCTTCTAGAATTTTTATTTTTGCCCTGGATTCGTGAGAAGATATAGACCTATGGATTCGAGCCTCCGGCAAAAAACCTTGAAGAAGCAAGAGTTCATAATTATTTACCAACCTCCGTTTAGTCGATGAGCTGCACACCACTCTTTACATAACACCCCTCTCTCTTAATATTTTTTTTTATAATAGAATAATAATATATATGTAAGAAAAAAAAATATGAGAGAGAGGGGGCATAAATTTTTGGTGCTTGGCTGCGGATTATCTATTTCATTTCTTCATACAAATCGTTTTTACCATACAACGAGTCATTACCTGTTCCATTAATTACATTACTGTATCAATTTGGTAGATTTGTCTTTAAAAACTCCCCGCAATTTGAAGGTTTTGCCTTATATTGAAAACGTTTAGATTATTTTTATTAAACTTACTTGAAACATTTTTCAATGTAAAACTAGGCGAAGGTTTTCTCCACCTTTTCTGATCTAAATTTCTTCCTTGCCTGTCTCACTGTGATTATTTATGGCCTTATTCATACCACTCTTTAGTTGCCCCCCCCCCTCTCTATTATTTCCGTAGGAAATAAGGAGAAGGGGGGGGGGCGTCGCTAAAATTTGTTCTAAACCTCTCCCATCTGGATTCAAGTGTTCTTTATTTTTAATAATATATACTGCACTCTTGAAATCTAGGTAATTAAAATGCTTTGACCCTACTACTGGGTGTTCTTCGAAAAAAGGAATTATGTGTTCAACTATGTGATCAGTTCTTGTGACAATAAACTCACAAACTGAACGTTTTTCATATTTAGCTACTTCCTTTAGAAATTGAACGAACCTACAACATTAAAAGTTTGCACTCAATAAAACGAGATCTTTTATAAATAACCTGACCCCCTCTAGCCGAATGAAAGAAGATCCACTATCCCACTGCTCGTTCTTTACCCACCATACCTACCCACCCCTCTCAGAGAGAGAGGGGTTACTTTTTGTAATTTTTATTCTTTATAACCAACCACCTACGGTAAAGCATATCTCACTGTCAGAAAGGCCTGAAACATAGTTAAGATACAGTTTATTATTATTCTCTTCCTGTATTCATTCCTCCCTTTATCTTCTTAATTTGATCTAACCCTTCAGCCGTCAAGTGAGCCTTATTTTGAATTAGTTCACTAGCCCGCTTGAAATCTGCATAATCCTTTGATTTACACCCTAGAATGGGATATTTATCGAAGAAGGGAATTATTTTTTCAGTGATGTCTGATAGTTTGCTTACGACAAAATTACCCGCCTGAATATTTTGGGATCTAGCTTCATACCTACCGCATCCTAAATAAGTTTCTAAACATTCCATTAGTTGTTTATCTCTATAATGTTGAGTTAGTTGAAATTTTAGTTGAACAGCGAAACCTGTTGTTGTTTTAGATTTATTAATCGACACATAAAAACAACCCTCTGCTTCAGTGAAACCAGCTAATCAATTAGAATCAGGAATTTTCATTGACTCCACCAAAGGTCTAACAGCAGGGATAATACCTGGAAAATTAGTATACAGTGTCTCACTTAAACCCTTGTTCATTGAGGCCCGAATACTAATAATTTTTGTTAATCCTTCTGAAGTAAGGTGTTCCTTATTCTTCATAATAGCAACCACTTGTTTAAACAGCAGATAATCCGCTCTCTTTTGAGTTAATAAAGGATATTTATCAAAATGAGGTATAATAACATTGGTTAACTCTTCTAAGTCATATACAGAGTAAATACCTTGCCCATCTCTTCCACGAATTCTTATAGTACCTACAGAAAAAAAACGATTGTATACTATTTAATAAAGTTAAATCTTTTTTTATGAAATTCTATAGAAAAGGAAGGTTGAAGACGTCATCCTGTTTTACGATCTTCGCTTTTGTAGATAGATACAACAAATGTTCCTTCTCCATCTACGTAAACCTGTAACGTAAAAAGGATTAAGATCTTTCAGATGACCTTTTGGATTACCATCTTTAGTAACACCATTCTTAACACATGTGGTACTATATCATGATTTATTAGATGGGAGGGCTCAATAAGGTAAATTTCCCCTTCTACGTGCTGGGGTCTTAAAGAAATTCACAAGGCTCTCGAATAATAAGACCCCCCCTCTCTTAATATTTTTTTAATAAAAAATATGAGAGAAGGGGGGCGGCGCGATCTCTTGAATGTTGACCTATTGAAAAACGTAGTCAGGTGGCTAAACCACTCTTAGTTTTAGATTTTGAACAGTAATAAAGAAGTTAGATTCCCCTGTAGCAAATCCTGCTACTCATTCAGGAGATAAGTTTTTATATGCTGCATTGTTTTCAACCTCCGGTCTTTTTACAGGAACAGCGGCCCCTCTCCGTAGGAGAGGGGATGCAGTTCCCCCTCTCTCTAGAGAGAGAGGGGGTGGAACAGCTCTTGGGAAAGCGGAGGGCCGCGCAGCGGCCCTCTGCAGGGGGCGCCCCGATTCCCCTTTAGGGTTCGGGCGCCCCCCCCCCGCTTCTTTTAAATTCTTAGATATACCTAAATTAAGAGACGCTCTAATATTAACAATTTTTTTGTACTCCCTCTAAAGTATTATGTTCTTTATCTAGCATGAGTAAAACAACTTGTTTAAATAATATATAGTCGGAAAACTTTTGAGTTATTAAAGGATAGCTATCAAAATGAGGAAGAATAACGTTAATTATATCTTTTAAAGTACTAACTCTAAACTCTACCGTTGAGGTGTTATTAGGTTTAGATACATAACCTATACCTCCGAAAAAGTCTTGAATTGATTGAATTAAAGCGAGGGGGCGCCCCGAAGGGGCGCCCACCCTTGCAGCGGGGGGGCGCTCCGCGCCCCCGCCGCTCTATCCCTTTCATGCATTTTTATTTGAATTCTAGCTTGGACGTTCCATCCAGTTTTGTATCTAGAATTATTTAAAATTGTAATTACAAAAGAACCCTCAGCGTCGAACAGCCCAGTAATAAATCAAGGATCACTTGAATAATTTTTAGATTGGTTAGTAGAATAATTTTTAGATTGGTTAGTGGAATAATTTCTTTCTGCTCTTGTACCGTAGCTCACGCTTGGTACATAAGGTAAAGAATAGGTTTTCTTCTTGCCACAGGATAGACAGTATGAACTTAGAGAAGAGATAAATCTATAGAAAGCGACTAAAATACCTAAACCAATTGCTGATTCTGCACCAGCTATTGCTATTATATATATTGCATATAAAAAAATAAATGCTCTATGGTAGCAATAGCGATAAGTCAAGAGAACTAAAGGTTTCAGCCAGGTAATTCTTGATTTCATATAAAAACCAAAATTATAGCCGCTAGTTGTAAGCTAACCCAAGCTTATAAGCTTGTTTTATTTTAGATATTCTTCTTAAGTATATCTCTACTACTCGTTTGTAGCAGAACGTTTTTGGTTCATGCCAGCTTTTATTTTACGAATCTCATCTAAGCCTTCTAGAGTTTTATCTCCCCTTGCTTTCATTATCTCAGCTACTCTACATCAATCTGAGAAATCTAATGATTTAACCCCTATAATTTGGTGTTGACAGAAAAACGGTATTATTTTTTCAGTAATATCTGAAAATTTAACAACTTTAAATCTTACTACATCTTTACCTGTCTTGGCTAATCTCCCACATCCAAAATACTCAATTAAACTTTCCATTAGTTTCTCATCACGTGAGTGCTGAGTTAATTCAAATAATAATACTACTTGAAATCCTATTCGAGTTGTAGCTTTTCCTATTTTAACAAAGAAACACCCTTCCCCTGACGAGAATCCGGCTAGTCACAAGCTATGTGGAATTACTTGCCCAACTACTACCGGTCTTTTAACTGGGATAGTTCTTGGAAAAGCTGCTATTAGTTCTTCTCTAAGACCTCAATTCATTGAAGCCCTAAGATTTACAATCGCTTGCAGCCCATCCTGCATTAAATGTTCCCTTCTACCCATCTTAAGAATTATCTCTCTTCAGAGAAGATAATCCGCTCGCTTATTAGTAATCATAGGATATTTGTAAAAATGGGGTATGATTATCTTAGTAATTTGTTCTAGAGAACTAACTACGAAAGCACAACTATCCTTCCCATGTTTTCTTATATTACCTATTCCTCCAAAATAAGTTTGCAGAAGTTTTAATAGCTCCACATCTTTTATATGCAGAGTAATAATAAAAATTGCCTCCGTTCTTCAGCCTACTCTAGAACTAACTCTTTTACGAACTGAACACACGAAAGAACCCTCAGCATCTGTGAAGCCAGTGACGAATCAAGGATCCAGTCCAGAAAGTTTTTGAGTTATCTTAGGCTGGATGGGAGCTATTTTGGTAGAATAGAGTCGACAGTTCGCCCTAATTTTCTTATATGCAAGGGTGGGTTTTTGTAGTGGATGACAAATTCTTACTGTTACGTTTCCTGGTACAGTCAAGACATTAAATAATCGACAGAGTTTAATATAATTAGAAGAATAAAATCTATAGAAAGCGACTAGAATACCTAAACCAATAGCAGATTCTGCTCCCGCGATAGCTATAATATATATCGCTCAGGTTTGGCCTAATATATCATCAAAGCTAAGTGAACTTACCAATATTAAAAATGTAATAGCTAATAACATTATTTCTATTGAGATAAGCATTAAGATTATGTTTTTTCTATTTAAAACAAAACCTAGAATACCTATTAAAAAAAGTAATAATGCAAGATTCATATGTTTCATTATTTAATTTATTCTATAACTAAAGGGGCGGCTTTCCAGCTCCCGAGATATTCCGTTATCCCCCTGCTTACGAAGTATGCTGGGGGGTGAATAAAAATTATTATATATTCCTCCTTTTCCCACCCTACACAGCCCCCTACCTACTTCTAGCGAAGTACGGTAGGGGGTTCGGGGTCCTCCTGTTTTCCCACCTTGGTCGAAAGGGCCCATGTTTTCAGTGCAGTAAAAGGCAATTAAGATAAACTATGATAGGGGGTATATAAAGTAGGTATTATTTAATACAACTATTTGTCCGGCTCCGCGGCTAACAAAGTTGTGCATGCAGGCTTTAGCAGGCCACCATTTCTTTATAAAATTATTACCCCGCCGTCCCTCCCACCCCCCCCCTCCGGGGGTGGCCGTCCCTCCCACCCCCTCCGGGGGTGGCCGTCCCTCCCACCCCCTCCGGGGGTGGCCGTCCCTCCCACCCCCTCCGGGGGTGGCCTTGGTAGGGTGGCATGGCTCCTACCCTCCCGGCTCCGAAGGAAGCCCTCCCCCCTGCATGCAGGCTTTGACCCGGGGGAAATAGAATGTACTAAATAATGGTAGGTGCCTTTGACCAGCCCTGCATGCACTAACAAAGTTGTGCATGCAGACCAAGGCTGGTAGGGGTTGGTGGGTGGGAGGGTGGGAGGGTGGGTCCCAACCAAGGCCTCGTTAAGTTTTATGTTTTAATAACCTTTTCATTTTTAATTAAAAAAAAAAAATAAAAATGCAAAAGGGGGCGCCCCGATTCCCCTTTAGGGTTTTTTGAATTTAAAAAAAATCAAAAAGAAAACCTCTCTCTCGAAGAGAGAGAGGGCCGCTCGGCGGGGCCCTTTACATCGCCCCCCCCCATCCCTCTTCTATCGCCACTCCCCCATTTATTTCCTTATGGAAATAAATGGAGGGAGGGGTCTGATCGGATGGGGGAAGGTTTCCCGGGGGCGCGCTGCGCGCGCCCCTCGGGAGGGCCGGAGAGAGGAAGGGCGGCTCCGTAGGAGGGGGGAGGCAGCCCTCTCTCTTAAGAGAGAGAGGGCCGCTAAAGCAGGAGACGCGAACCCCCCCCGGTGCCCCCACACTTCCCCACCCATCCATTTCAACCACGACCAAGGCTGCGTGTTATAGGTTACATACACATTTTCAGGACCTAGAGAAAAGCAAAATAAAAATAATAAAGAAAAAATACCAAAAATATAAAATATTTTTGGGTAGGCCGAGCAGCTTCGCAAGAGGAGCCGGGCCGGGTTTAGGTTTATTGGTGTATAAACCCTATTGTTCTTCTAATCAAGTTAGGAATTTCTCGATAGAAACGGATTGGATAACGATAGGCATTGAAGAGTGAAGGATACCACAGATTTCAGAACATTGACCGTAGAAAGTACCTTCTCTATTTATTAGAACAGACACCTGGTTTAAACGGCCCGGGTATGCGTCACATTTAATTGCTAGGGCCGGGCTTGCAAAACTATGGATAACATCGGCAGCTGTAATAATAAATCTGATATGAGTTAATTCAGGGAGTATAACTCTATTATCTACTTCTAACATTCTTAAACCACCATCCTCTAAATCTTCTTCAGGTATCATGTAGGAATCAAATTCGATATTTTCATTATCATCATTTAAAAAATCAGAGTATTGATAACTCCAATATCATTGGTGCAGGGATTAAATATCCCTATCGACTGTACATTAAGCATCAAATAAATTGACACCCACAAGTGACCCAGTCTGTTGCAATAAATAAAAAGAAAACAAACTATTTACTGACAGTCTTGTATTATTATCTAGATATTATCAATAATAATATTTTAACTGTTTTCACTCATGTCGCCAAAAGAAAGTATTAAACTCTCCTTTAAGAATCCTGTCGGAAACTTAGAAATAAATAGATACATTGTTTATAACTCCGTAGCATCCGCGCGCTTTGCGCGCTAGGATGCGTCTCCTCCGGAGGAGGGACGCTACGAAGTTGGCCATGAAGGGGGAGCATCCCCCCCGTAGGCTAGGGTCCCCCTGCTGCATTTAAATTCCTTTTCATTTTTAATTTTTTTAGGGGCCCTCTCAAAAAAAATAAAGAAGAAAGGGCGGGGTGAAAAAGAAAACTAAAACTTTGTCTATTTATCTCACGACTATTTTATATATGTGTGTGGGTTAAAAGAACTTTGATATTATATCCAAAGACCATAAAAGCGTCCCCCTGCTCGCGAATAAAGGTCGCAAGTTACAACTACATATGTAGTTGTAACAAAGCAGGGGAGATGCAGCCTTCCTATTGGCCGGGGGCTATATTATTCAAACTTATAATTCTAATTTATAATCCTAATTTATAGAGCATAGATGGATGTACAAAAGGCAAAACGATTTGTCTTAAGGTTGGAATAGATGAACCCTTTATGTAAATGAAATATTGATCTATAGTCCCTATCTTTTGAACTGTACAATCTAGATCAAATTTTGATTTAAGAACTTTAGCCAAAAATTCCACTTCTTCTAATTTAAAACTATTTGTTGATATTCTAGTCCCAGGTTTAGCAAAACCTCCATCGTCCATAAGCCACACAGCTAATGCCAATGGAGTTAAATATTTTTCAATTTCCAAACTTACTACCTTTTTACCTTTTGTGTAAAACATTTTATGAATCCAATTAAAACTTCTGAATGTAAAAGTATTAAATTCATACCCATAATATTCTATAACTTGGTCTCCTTTTTTTAGTCTTCTAGTATACATTCTAGGTTCTAAGTTTGAACAATAGCCTCTGCTATGGAAAAAGTCAAATAACCAAAATAGATAATCTTTATGAACTATACTTTGTTTATAAGCAAATCTTGTACCCTCAACAGATCTCCTGTTAACACACTTTCCTAATAATGATCCAATTATAACAGAAATAATTTCTTGATCGTGTGGACCTATTCTTTTAGCAGCTTTCACTTTAGTATGAAACATATGATTATCAATAGTATTTTTAGTATTTTTACTCTTAGTCTGTAAGGATAGAATATTGTTTACTTGACCAGTAAATAGCAACGCTAAATAACTGGTGTCTTTTATTTTATTTAATATATAAAATTTAAGGCCATCATTTAAAAGAAATTGGTTACCTTCTGCAAGCACTGACATAGCAGGATCACTAACTTCATCCATTAAATATAATAGTTTAAAAGAAGGAAAGGCTATTAATATTAAAATTAAAGCAGGTGTAATTGTTCATACTAGTTCGATTAATGTCAGCTCGACTTATATATGTTTCTTGTCGAGTAGGACTATATCTTTACACGGCTCATTCCGCGTATTTCACGTGTAGTCTCTGGGGAACCCATTTTATCGTCCTGCTGAATACCGGCGTTTTTATTAAAGAAGCCCCTGCGAAGCTGGGCGCTTTTATTTTTAGCAGCTTTTCTGCCGGCCGAAGGGAGGTTTATAAAATTTTCTTTTTTGTAAAATAAAACCCTCCTTTCCGTTTATTTCCTGCGCGCCAAGGTGCGGGAAATAAATGACCCCTATCTTATCTTTGGTCAATAATACCTTTTCATTTTTAATTTAAAAAAAATCCAAATGAAAAGGGCGGCCCCCCCCCGCTCCTTTCCCTATTTCCTGCGTGCCAAGGTGCGGGAAATAAACGAGAAAGGAGCCGGGGGGGGCTCCTTCGGAGCCGGGCGAGTAAAAAGAATAAAAAAAAAGAGAGAGGGGGACCCCCCCTCAAAAGGAGCCGGGGCTCCTTCGGAGGCAAGAAAAGCAGGCCGCCCACTAGCCGCGAGGCGGCTAGAGCAGCTGCGCTGAGCAGACCACCGAAGACGCAGAGTAGTTCAGGACAGATTTGGTTTCCTGCTGATTGTTTCTAGGAATATCCTTAGAGTTGTCACTGTAAAATCAATAAGTATTACTAGTATCTAAGGCGTTAGAATGTTTCAGCATATAGTGAAAATTTAATTTACAGGTTTTTCTAATTGTTTATCGTCCGCGGCGGCGCGCTAACTGTAGTGGGCGCCCGGAGGAGCGGATTTTTCTCCAGCAGAGCAGCGTCCCCCCACGGAGTGGGGGGAGATGCAGCCCCCCCCCCCACCCCCCCCCAGAGGGGGGAGCCGTGGGGGCAGCTCCTTGATAATCCATGTGGTTAGTGTTGGTCTCTAGCGTGTTGAAAATTTATATTTATCCTTAAAGAGTTTTCCTGATTGCATATATCTTGTTACTGAACCGGCACTAATCTCCAAAAATTGGGCAGCTTTTCTTTTCGAAACAAAACTTCCTATTAAACTAAACTCTCCAGAGACTTTTTCATATACATTGACAGGGTTACCATGTTTTTGACTAATTAATGCCTTGGTTTCTTCAGAATGAATTCTACCTTGTGCTCTAAGTCTAATTAACTCCTTGGTTTCTTCAGAAAGAGTTCTACCAAAATTATGGTTTTTATCTCCCAGTTTTTTAATGCTCATTAATACCTTAGTTTCTTCAGAATGAACCCGACCAAAAAAAGCCCTCCCCTCCGTCCAACTACTACGCGAGTAGTAGTTGGATGAGAGGGGAGGGGCGGCGCCACTATTCTTTCCTACATATATTCCTTTAAGACATTTACTAATTTTTGCTTTAGTATCTTCAGAATGTTTGAAGCCCAAAGATGATCCTGCTATTTTTAAGATATTATACTCTGGTTTTAAAAGTTTTCTTTTTTTAATTTTATAAATAAAAAAAAAAAACCTCTCTCAATAAAAATTGAGAGAGGGTAGTCCGAAAACGGGCCGATCAAGATAATATTGCTCTCTTTCAAGTAAATCAGATTTTTCGCAAAATTCTAAAAGGATTTCAAGAGAAAATCCTGAATACCCGTATTTAATTAAAGCGCGAGAAATAATTAATTGCTTTTTACTAGTCAGGTATGAGGTATTAAAATAATGTATAAATCGTGCAGATAAGTTAGTTGATTGGCCGATATAAGTATCACCAGTGTATTTGTTAGTCCAACGATAAATACCTGATTTGTTTTCGTTTTCCTTTATAATCAAATTTTTCATAGTACCAGCATTTTCATAACTTTTTACAGGGGCGGGGGAACCCCACCCCGGGGTACCTGGGTTAAGGGGGGAAAAACTAGAAATAGAAAGATAAAAATTCGCGTCAGGTATAAATAATGCATCGAGGTTTGCGACTAAAACTATAGCTTCTCCTGCGAAGCAGGGAGCGAAGAATATATATAAAAATAGGGCTACCCCTGTTAAGTTTATTAAGTTTAAACCGCGTCGAGAAGTGACCGGAACAGTCTTGAATCAAAATTTAATTATTTTTTTTAAATAATAATAG
This sequence comes from Morchella conica, assembly GCA_008079325.1. Taxonomy (NCBI): domain Eukaryota; kingdom Fungi; phylum Ascomycota; class Pezizomycetes; order Pezizales; family Morchellaceae; genus Morchella; species Morchella conica. Next base: position 175,567 of record VOVZ01000068.1, on the reverse strand, counting down.
GAATGCGCTCTTAATTTAGCCTTAACCGACAACACTTTCATCATGCGTCCCGCCTCCGATAGAAGGGGGCTTATAGGATTAGAAATATTGTATATTGGCACATTGTATATACCATGGTTTAAATATTTATGTGAGATTGGGGATCTTGTACTGGCATAATTTCTTATAACAGAAGTTAATATCCAACCTACACCAAATAAAATTATAATAAGATAAAACATTATGTTATCATGTAATTCAACTAGCCCTTCCATTTGTGGTGCAGCACTATCTTGGAAATATAAACCCCAGGGTCTAGGTGCATCACAGTATTCATGTATATAATTTAATAATAATTGAAACATTTTTAATTATTGCTATTTTCACTTTAGTTGGTTTTATTAATTAAATATTAATTATCCCTGCGGCCTGCTGCTTACGAAGTGTGCACTGCATGCAGCCCGCCCGGCTCCAGTAGGGTCCCTAGGGTCCCTAACGAAGTTGTGCATGCAGGCTTTTCCAGCATACAGTCTGCATGCGTCCACCTTCGCAGAAGAGGGTGCATGCAGTACCCGGGTACAGGTACAGGTACAGGTACTGAACTAGCGGATAGACCAGGTCTGAATATAAATGCAGGCTGCATGCAGCACTGCATCTGCACGGGAGATAGACATAAGGTAGTCGGAGCTCTCCATGCGGATATCGAAAGGGAATTCAAGAAGAAAGATATAGTTGCCACAACAAGGCTGGGAGGCCATAACCCCACACACCTTGGTCTGCATGCAGTGGGGGTGGGCTATATTAATTTAAGCCACCTTGGTCGGATAATCACAGCTCCCCCCTCCAGGCAGGTTAATCTTAGGCACAAATATCTATAATAATTATATAAACCTTAACATTCATAAACATTATTAATGGACCAGTCTTGTTTATAATACCTTTTCATTTTTAATTAAAAAAAAAAATAAAAATGAAAAGGGCGGGCCCCTCTTTTCCGTTTATTTCCGAGAGGGCCCCTCAACCCCCCCCCCCACATGCCCCCCATCAAACTACTACTCGTAGTTGGATGGGGGTTGGAAAGGGCTGGGGGGTGGAAATAAATGAGAAAGTCGCCGGCAGCCTCCCCACAGACCCTTACGTAAGGGCTGTGGGTAGGCAGCCTACCCAGGGGGTGCTGCTTCAGCACCCCCCCTACCTCCCCCCCCTTTCCCTCCCATACTCTTCTTATCTTATCTCGTTCTATTTATCGAGTCAGGGGGTAGGGGTAGGGCGGAGCAATTGGTTGGTCTTGACCATGTCCCTCAGTCACTCCCCGGCTCCTTGTCCTTGACAGTTCTACCCTCCGTAGGATCCCTAGCCTCCCTTTTTCTGCATGCGTCCACCTTCGGAGAAGAGGGTGCAGGCAGTCCCAGGGAAACAGGAACAGGAAGAGGAACAGGTACTGGAACTAGCCGGTGGGTGGACCATTATTTTGGAGCCGGCCGGCCGGTGAGCCGGCCGGCCGGCCCTGCATGCAGCCTGCATGCAGGGGGGGCGGCCGGTAAAAAATCAAATTATTTTTGGTTTTTTTATTACCGGTTGCTAAAATTTGAAGCAGACCATTATTTATTTAGCAGCCCTGTGCGGAATTAGGTGCAAGAACTGGGGGTGGGAATCGTTGGGTATACAAGTGAGGAGGGTGGCTTCCTTGAAGCATGCTGGCATGAAGCCCTCTCCCTCCTCAATTTCCCAGCCATGCACTCATATTTTTGCTTCTTGTCCTTGTATTCCCAGCCAGCCATATACCAGAGGGGCTGCATGCTTGCGATCGGTCTGAATATAAATGCAGCAGGAGGGAATAGCTGAGGCTATAGTAAAGGCCATCCGACCTGGCCGGAAAGGCTATATGCACTCCATGCTACCACATCCACACGGCCGCCTCCACATTCTGCCGATTACCGGATTCCGAGACCTTAGTGATACCGGATAGGATACCCGGATAGCAAATAATGGTACCTTGAGCATACAAAATTTATATTCCTCTCCTCCCCCCCCCCGCTTCAGCACGCAGTACCATATGTGCTGCATGCACTCCTTGTACCCCCCCCCCCGCAGAGCAGCCCTTTTTCTACACCTCCCACCTCCCCACCTCTGGTGGGGAGGTGGGAGGAAGGGGCGCTTCCTTGAAGCTGCGCCCCCCCAATTGGGTGCTTCGCGGCAATTAGCCCTCATGCACATATTGTGCTGCATTTATATTCAGACCAGATCGCATGCTTTCTTCAAGGAGCCGGCCGGTAATAAAAAATAATTTTATTTTTTTAACCGGTGTCCGGAGGATATGGGGTGGAGACAGGGACAAGGAAGGCACGGGGTGAGGAAAACAAGCATAGCCAACCTGGGGAAAATGCATGGCTGCATGCAGTGGCGGAGCCGGCCAGACGCCACTGCATGCAGACCTGGTCCGCGCTTATATTTTTAGACCAAGGCCGCGCTTATATTTTAGTGCTGGCTCCATTATATATTTGAATATTATTAGTAGAACTTGGTGATTTTTTTTATTACAAGGCTTAATAGATTTAATATTATTTATTTTTAAATAAAAAGGATTTGTAATAAATTTATTTTATATAGATTAAATAACGACCGGTCGAAATTAGTTATTTATCGCTACCAGCCTTGGTCTGCATGCACAACTTCGTTAGTGCATCCTGGTCGTACTTTTATAGACCTTTTCATTTTGAATTTAAAAAAAATAAAAATGAAAAGGGGGCGCCCCTTTTCCTTTTCTTCGGGGGGTTTCCCGGGGCGCGCCGGGCGCCCCCCCTCGGGAGCGCCCGAATAAAACCCTCCCCTCCGTTTATTTCCGTATGGAAATAAATGAGAGGGGAGGGGGGGGGGCCTCCTTCGGAGAGCGCCCTTTTCTTTTTGATTTTGTGGGTAGGGCTCCGCCCAGCTCCTTGGTGGGCGCCCCCCGACCAAGGCTGCTAGGGGAGCCCAGCGCCCCAGTAAAAAATTAAAAAACCTCTCTCATCATTTTTTTTTGAAAAAAAAAAAATGAAGAGAGGGCTGTTCGGGCGGCGCTTCTGATTTTCTCTGTACTGTTACAAAATCAGGTTGGGTTCATCGGGGCCCTTCGGGGCGCCCGACCCGATGCCCAGCTAATTTAACGTCCGGTCGAAATTGGACTTGTTTTAGATTTAGGTTTAATGTTAATTAAACCCATAAATAAGAAAAGAGAAGGATCTTGCAAAGAGTCTATGAACCCCAGTAGTAAATGGAAACATATAAAAACAACCAGACAACATCTACGAAATGTCAATAAAGTATAGCAGACTCTAGTCCGAGGTGATGCGAGTCAGTAGAATGATATGCAAAAACACGTCAAAACCCTACAGCAATAAAGGCTGTACCGATCATAACATGTACAATTGTGTTATCATAAATTCATTTAAAATTTATTTCAATAATTTACATTATTGTTCAGACTATGTCTCCAATATAATATATTATGCAATATATTCTATTGCAGGGCTTTCGTGGCAGGATTATTGTAAATAAAGTACTCACCTACTAGTCGTTGAACCTTCATATATCCCTCGTATTAATACGGATTATTATTTAAGCCCCTTCGGGGACGAAAATTAAATAATCTTATTTAATATATGCTTGGCTGCATATTGTCCATATAAAACCCTTTTCTTTTTTAATTAAAAAAAAAAATAAAATGAAAAGGTCCCCGGCCTACCCCCCCCCCCAAAAAAAAATACGAGCCCGCCCCTTCATCCGATCTTCGATAGAAGATGGATGGAGGGGGGACATGTTTGGGGTAAATTGTGGCTCTCCTACGTTCATTTCCCAGCAAAGCGTCGCGCGCGCGTAGCGCGCGCGATGCATCCCCCCCCCCTCCTCCGGAAGAGGGGGGACGCTGGGAAATGAATGAGAGGAGAGGGGGCCAAACTCATTACTGCTTGCTATTCCGGATGCAATATATGGTAATGTAAGGAGTTATATGCAATTTACCCTGTTTTCTGTCAAACTTATTATTATATCGTATAATATTTATATGTACTATACGGTTAACAGCTCTATTCCCCCGCCTTGGTCACGAAGTTGTGCCTGGTGTGTGTAATTAAATTAACAGGGCTGGCTCCGCAGTCCCAGTCATAAATAAACTTATAACCTTTATAAGTTTTACCCACCCCTCTGCTTGTCGGAGACATGAGAAGCATCCGAAAATCCTGCAAACCATTGTAGGGGCTGGGGCTGCGGAGCCGCCCCTGACAAATTTTTATCCTACCCGCTACGACCGGGTCGGAGTTGTAGGCTGTGAATATATTTTATTATTATTTTTCAAATAAAGTTTATCTTTTTTCTTGCTATTATCTAGATTACCATCCGCAGTCGCGGGGAAAGAACTAAAGTTTTGGGCTAATTTTAGGGGGTTTAAACATGCAACATGCGTTGATAGTTGAACCCCCCCCCCCCTGCGAAGCAGCGCGTATTTGCGTGAATTTTAGTATAAACTGCGTAGCTTTTAACATGGCCAATTCCATCCCCCCCGGCTCCAATGGAGCCGGGGGGGGATGAGATGCGGCTGGAATTACTTATAATAAGATTGGTAGGGGCTATATGTGTTAACCCATGGAAACCAGTAGAAAAGTAAAAACAAGATCCGAAAGCTCCATCAGATATAGTAAATGATGAAACTGAATATTCAACACCTTGTAGTATAGTAAATATTACAGCTAATACTAAAGTAGCTATTAGACCGTATAAAACTCCAGCTCTATTACCTTGTATTAAAGAATGGTGAGCATATGTCACCGTTGTACCAGATGATAATAATATAACTGTATTTAATAAAGGTAATTCAAACAATATATCATATTAATTAATTAATTTTGTATAACATTGAAGAGTGAAAATGGGGTTTAACTAATTCAATAAATTTATTTTTACACCTCCCACCTCCCCACCTCTGGTGGGAGGTGGGAGAAAGAAGAAGAATTTATATAAAGTCTATTTCTGCTATGAATAGAAGTATTTATATCTCAATTATTTTTAAGCGCCGCCTCTAATAATTTTTCATATTTAATTAAAAAAAAAGAAATATGAAAAAGGAGGGCCCTTTTCTTTTTTATTTTAAAAAAAAAAATCAAAAAGAAAAGGTGGGCTTTAACGTCGTTAAGAGTAAATCCACTGGTATTAAGAATAAAACCTGATTTATGATTATCACCATCGTCCATTGCTCAGTAGGCTAAACTTTTTTCTGTTAATAGGCTGCCGATATTAAATGGCACTACTTTTCTTCCTTCAGGGTAAAATAAAGTAGGGTGTTCTGTTATAGCCGTCAATTGACGAGTAACAAAATAAAGGCTGGATGTATTAAATAATTTTCTCACCCCCCCCCCCTC
>VOVZ01000068.1:147908-164776 GCA_008079325.1 Morchella conica | reverse complement strand
CTTCTACCCCTCCCCCCCCCCCACCTCTGGTGGGGGGGTGGGAGAAAGAAAAAAGCCGCCCCCCCGGGGGGCTGGGGGGGGGGCCCCCCCGCCCCCCCCGCCGCTTTTGTAGTATTTAAAGTATATTTAGACAGTATGACACGAGAAAACAAGCTTTGCGCTCTACCTTCAGAGATAACATCTCTAAATCAAAATGCCATAGAACCAATTAAAGATAAAAAACCTAATGTTAAAAAATATCCCCCATTAGAAAAGCCATGCATTGTTAATACACCAGCTGTTGTTAAAGTGAATAATGCTATACAAGTAAATAAGGGCCAAGGTGATGGAGAAACTAAGTGAAAAGGGTGTGCTTGAAAATTACTTCTCGTTAAATTTGTCATATTATTTATATTTAATTTATTTATATTTAATTTATTTACCCATGATATGCCTCATTTCTACATTTTCCTTTTGGGCCAGTCCTTTAGAAATCCTTTTTTGGCTTCGCTAAAGCCACACAAAGCGGAGCCGGGACGGAATGCTGGCATGCAGCAACCCCTGCATCTCCATCCCCGGAGCCGGGTTGGGCTTTAGCCCCGCACTGTGATAGGGTCCCTTGATTTTTTTCACCCCCCCCCCCAGTTCCCTAGCCCCCCCTCCCCCACCGGCTCCGTACACTTACTACGTAAGTGGATGGCCTTCGCCTGGTGAGAGGGGAGGTGCGGCACACCACGTGTGGGGCCAGCCATGAAAGCGAAAAAGGATGGCCTTCGCCTGGTGAGAGGGGAGGGGCCACACTTTGTGTGCGGCCTTGGTCGCGCCTAGCAAGTTTCAACTACATATGTATGTTGTTACACAACTTTTCTTTTTTAATTTTAAAAAAAACAAAATCCAAAAGAAAAGGGGGCCTTCGTTAGCCCCGGAGAAAAATCGAGCCGTCTCCCCCCCGAAGGGGGGGGGAAGGCATCCCGCGCGCTCCGCGCGCGGGTCGCCTAACGGAGTATCCTGGGGTTGCTTGCACTGGCATGCACACCTGGTCGCAACATGCGTTGCTGGTGGGAGGAGAGGGAGAGGGAAGAAGGGACTGCATGGCGCGAATATGCGGATAGGATTATAGGTGGGAGGGCCGTAAGGTGGGAGGAGAAGATATGGGCCACTTCACACACGGAAAGGTATACCTGTCAGGGAGCCTATATGGCTGCATGCAGGCTATATTGGCGGGCATGGAAAAGAAATAAAAAGTAGTTGGGCGCGCCACAGAAAAATACATAGGATATTTACATTCAAGATTAAATTAAAAGAAGAGTAGTCGTTTAATAATTTATTGATATCTTAGATTATAGTTTATAAGAGGTAATATTGTTATACATAATCCTTGAATTGCTTAGCTTTAAGAGAAGTTAACTTTTTGGGAATATCTGGGTTTTCTAAATACTACGTGTTTATAATTTGAGGTTTTTTTCTCTACCAATTTAACTACTATACTAATATCTATAGGCCGGCCGGTAATAAAAAAAAAAAGAATTTGATTTTTTTTTTACCGGCCACTTTTTTTGTTTTTGGCGACCAGGATTCTTCGTTAGCAAACCAAACCTTCAATAGCCTTACGTACCTTTAGGTTTTATGTATAACCCCCCCCCCCGGCCGGCTCCTTGAGCCCCACCCCCCCGGCTCCGAAATCCGCTAGAACCAGTGCCCGGGAACTGCATGCAGTCCCCGGAAACTGGTTCTGAACTAGCCGAATAAGGATAAGCAGGGGGTGAGGGGTAACGAAGTATCCTGGTCGTTATACACCTCCTTCCCTTCCCAGAAAAGCAGCCCTCCTTTAATAGCCCTCTCTCTTTTTTATTAAAAAAAACTTCTCTCTCTCTGAAAGAGAGAGAAGGCTGTTCGAGAGGGGCGCCGCCCCTCCTCTCTCTAATTTTTTATGCGCTGCGAAGCTAGCGGCAAAAAACCTCTCTACGCGGGGCTGAAAGCCCCGCGTTGAGGGCTGTTCGAGAGAGAGAGGAGCCGGGCCTCTTCTCCGTTCATTCCCCAGCAAAGCAGGGAAATGGATGAGAGAGGGGAGCCGGCCGGGGGGGAGCTTTTATTTTTTAATTAAAAAAAAATAAAAAAGAAAAGGAGCCGGTCGGGGAACTACCTCCCCGCTCCGTCCAACTACTACTTAAATTTAACCCCTCCAGCGGAGCCGGCAGCGTCCCTCTCCCGCCCCCCCTCCCCATCCATCTTCTATCGCCACTCCCCCATTTATTTCCTTATGGAAATAAATGGAGGGAGGGGTCAGATCGGAAGAGGGAGGGGTAAAGAGGGAGAGGGGAGGCAGCCCCCCCCTCTCTCGTAGAGAGAGGGGGCCGCTCTTTATATTTTTAATAATAAAATCAAAATAATAAAGAAAACTGAAAAATTAATGACCTCTCAACGCGGGGCTGAAAGCCCCGCGTTGAGAGGGCTGTTCGAGAGGGGGCGTGTAGTAGTTGGATGAGAGAGGACCCGGGGGCGGCCGCCCCTCTCACGACCGGCTCCATGGGTTTTCCTTACCCCCCCCTAATATGTCCCTCCCCCCCGGCTCCGTCCACTTACGTAGTAAGTGGATGGCCTTCGCCAGGTAAGAGGGGTGGGGGTAAGGAAAAATGGAGCCAGCGTGGGCTTCGCCTGGGGAGAGATCTGGGAGCCGGGGGGGGGTAGGAAAAGGGGGAACGATAGATCAACCTGACCCTTGATCTTAGATCATCCCGCGACCAGGTCTGCATGCAGAGCCATCCTCCAAAAATTTATTATTATCAAAAATTTATTAGGGGACGCTATTTCTTTTATTCTTACCAAACGAAATTACGAATGTCCCCAGCAAAGCAGCCCTACCCTTTGGGGTGCAAAAGCCTGTAAGCCACTGCGGCTCAATATTTTAGCCGGCCCCCGGGATAGTTGAATAAGATATTTTTCCCGGCCGGCCGGCTCCACAAAGCAGGCTAGCATTAATTACATGGGTAGGAGGGCTGGACTACCATTCCCCCCCCTGCATAGCTGAGGGGTTAGGTTTAGTATTTCCAGAAGAAGCGTCCGCGCGCGAAGCGCGCTAGGATGCATCGCGCCCCCGAAGGGGGCGCGATGCGAAACCTAGATTTTCGGTACGGCTGTGCTTTGTTATAACAATGGCCCCTACCATCGCTAGTAGTAAAATAATAGAAGCTAAAATCAACCAAATCGCGTGTGATGTATATAAAAGATTCCCCAGAGAAGAAATGTCTGATACTTGACTAAGTGCAGTATCTCACTTACTACTACTTACAAAACTTATATCGACCGCTCGAACATCTTTGTCATTTGTAGCCAAAGGCAATATACTATAAACAGGGTAAAAAAATGTTAGGGATACTATAAAGCCAAGAGGTATACTATTACTTGAACTACTGTATAAATCAGCAGTTCTAACATTTATTAACATAATAGTGAATAAAAAAAGCATAGATATAGCTCCGACGTAGACGAGTAGGTAAGATAGGCCCAGAAAATGCATACCGATCAGGAATAAGTAACACGCTATATTAACGAACAAACTGATAAGGAATACTACGGACGTCACAGGGTTTTTTGTAATTATTACAAATATTCCTGATAATATAGAAAGTAAAGTGATTATATCTAATGCAACAGGTTGGTATCCGTTAGTTAAAGCTTCAGAAAATACGGCTAAAGAATTGAAGTTTATTAAGTTTAACATGTTCTTGATCTATTCATATTATTCTTAATCAATAGAATTGAAGCTAACCCCACACCCGGCTCCGGTGCAAAGAGCGTCCCCCCTTCGTAGAATGCAGCCCTCTCTTTTTTTTGCAAAAAAAAACTTCTCTCTCTCTGAAAGAGAGAGAGAAGGCTGTTCGAGAGGGCCGCTGCAAAGCGGCCCTTGGTCGGTGGCGGTTATCCTTCATTAACATAGCTACTTTGTGGAAGTCAGCGACCTGGTCGTCTAATGATTTAACATCATGTACAGGGTGTTTATAATAAAACTTTTCTCTACGCGGGGCTGAAAGCCCCGCGTTGAGAAAAGGAAGGCCGGGCTGGGGGGAGCCCTTGATAATATTTTCAATACCCAATAATTTAGTTACAATAAGATAAACGACAGGTCTCTCAGACTCTATAAATTTACTTTTTTTTTTTGGCTTGCGCCCGAGAGGGCAAAAAAAATAGGGGTCGAAAAGAGGGGACCCCCCGAGAGAACCGCAGCCTAATTTTTTTTGTATATTACCGAAGAGTAAGGCATCACTAGTGGGGCCCCTGAATCCCCGAAAGGGCTGGGGGTGCGAATGTTGAGTTAATGTAAATCTTAGTTGAACTTGTGAGCCCGTTTTGCGAGAATCAGATTTTGTAGCATTAACACTAAATGTGGATTCACCATATGGGGCGAATCCGGTGATGAAAGAAGGATTAAGAACTGCTACAACAGAACGAAGTGAAGATAAAGTTCTTACTTGAGATAGACCCAGTGAATTACCACACCCGGCTCCGGTGCAAAGAGGTGAAAGAATATATAAATTTTTCATATTAAATCGTTGTAAAAATATATCTTTTCTTAAACGAAGTTTGGTTGTTAGATGCTAAATAATTAGAAATACTAGACTGCCGAAGATTTAGGGCTCTAGCTGCTGCTCTAATTGTAGGATAAGTATTCTTAGTACCTAATTCTAAATCAGTAACTATAATTTCTTGAGCGTTAGGTTGATTGTTTCCATTATTATTACCCGTCAGAGCGGCCGAGATTGCAGCCTTATGTTGCTCCGATTTTGGAGTTCCCTTAATAAGCCTCCCTCTCTCTCATTTTTTTAAGGGTCGAAAAAATAGAGAGAGGGAGGGCGGCGCCCCAGTCATAGCAGCTGAGATTTTAACCCGGGATTCTTCGGAATGTTTATATCCCAAAGAGGATCCCGCTGTTTTTAAGATATTATATTCAGGTTTATATAAATCAAAAAAGAATTGCTCCCATTCCATGAGTTTTTCTGAAGAACAATACTTTAAATTTTCAACCCTTAAATTTTCATAACCATATTTAAGCAAAGCCCGGCAAATAGCCATATCAGTATGTCTATTAAGATAACTTTCATATGAATAGCTTCTTAATCTAACTCCTAAATCTACCGCAGAACCAATGTATGTTTTCCCATTAATTATATTAATCCACTTGTAAATTCCTGATTTGCCTTGGTTTTCCAGCCAAATCAGTTCATTACAAAGCGTCCTCTCCCGAAGGGAGAGGAGGCAGCCCCTCTCTCTAAGAGAGAGGGGCCGCTTAGCATTTTCATAAACCGCCACTGGAGAAAAATTGTTATTGTTGTTTTTCATATTTGTTTTTTAATAAATTGCCCTTTACTGACTTATTATTTTTTAGGATGATAACTATTTATCGGCTATAATAATAATTTATAACAATACATAATTTAAATTATTATAGCGCATTTATAAATAAATTTTACTTTTTTAAAGAATTATAAAACTCTTTTGAAGCCCTATTCTCCGTTCATTCCCCAGCAAAGCGTCGCGCGCGCGTAGCGCGCGCGATGCACCCCCCCCTCATCCGGAAGAGGGGACGCTAGGAAATGAATGAGAGAAGAGGGGGCGTAAGAATAATCCTGGTCGGTATTACACACACCCGGCTCCGGTGAGGGAAATACCCCCACCAAAGCAGCCCCTCTGGGTTGCGGAGCCGGCCCTGAGCAGAGTAGCCGACCAATAAAAAAATCAAATATATTTTTATTTTTTTTTTGATTTTGCGACCAAGGCTGAAGAAACCAGGTCGCAGATCGACCGGTCTGCATGCTAGGCCAGGGAGGAGGATAACGACCAGGTCTGCAGCCCCCCCCCCCCCCCCCCCCCCGCTCCCCTTAGCCAGGGTGGCTGAAATTAAAGTAAATATGGCCTTTCAATGGCTGCACGAGAATAACGGGGTCGCATGCAGGGCCGGCTCCCGCACCTTTGGGTCAAGCCAGGGCGCATTACCCTCCCCCCACCACCACCACCACCACCACCCAAGGCGGTGGGGTGGAGGCAAGAGGGTAACCCTCACCCCCCCCCATAACTGGACAAAACACAAAATTCCTTGCTCTCTGGGTAAAAAAATACCCCCCCCCTGCATGCAGGCGGTCTTTGCCTCTGGGGCAGACAAAAAAAAAACACTGCATGCAGCATGACCCCCCCCCCCGGCTGGCTCCGGGAAAAGGCCATGCTTATCCGAAGGATGTACAGCCTAACGGGTCCCTGGCGCTGCCATCTGTGGGAACCCAAAAGACCCCCACCAACAAGACCAAAAATATTAAAGATATTTTTGGGTTGTTCTTGGTGGGGGGTAGTTCGAGTTTTATTTGCGACCAGGTCGGTGGGGTATAGAATATTTATCGACAGGGCCAGCTAATATTAGGGGGACCTCTCTTATCTTTGGTCAATAATACCTTTTCATTTTTAATTAAAAAAAATAAAAATGAAAAGGGCGGGCCCCTCTTTTCCGTTTATTTCCGAGAGGGCCCCTCAACCCCCTCTTATAAACCCTCCCCTCCGTTTATTTCCTTATGGAAATAAATGAGAGGGGAGGGGGGGGGGCGGGGGCCTCCTCTCCGTTTATTTCCTAATGGAAATAAATGAGAGAGGAGGGCCGGCGGCCTCCCCCCTCCGTCCAACTACTACGCGAGTAGTAGTTTGATGGAGGGGAGGGGCTGCGCCCTCCCCCTCTCTTAATATTTTTTAATAACCCTCCTTTCCGTTTATTTCCTGAGAGGGCCCTCCCCCCTAATCCCCATATACTACTACTCTAGTTATGGTGGTGGAAATAAATGAGAAACTCGCCGGCAGCCTACCCCCCCCCCCCCACAGACCCTTACCCTGCCAGGGTAATGGGCTGTGGTGAGGGTGCCTAGCCAGGGGAGGGGTGCATGGGGCCCGTAGGGCCCATGCACCCCCCCCCCCCCCCCCTCGGGGCGGGGCGAAAAAAAATAAAAATAATAGATTAAAAAAATATGAGAGAGGGGGTGGCTGCACTTAAAAGCCCGGCTCCCCTCTCTCTTTAAAAAAAATAAATTAATGGGGACCCCCCCCCCCCTGCGGGTCCCCAAGAAGGCTGTTCGAGAGAGGGGAGCCGGGGGCTGGGGGGTGGAAATAAATGAGAGAGTCGCCGGCAGCCTCCGCACAGACCCTTACCCTACCAGGGTAAGGGGCGCTAGAGGGTAGCCTGCCTTCCCAGGGGGTGCATGGGGCCCGAAGGGCCCCATGCACCCCCCCCCCTCGGGGCTCCTTCGGAGGCAAATAATAAAAATAATAAAGAAAACTGAAAAATTAATGACCTCTCAACGCGGGGCTGAAAGCCCCGCGTTGAGAGGGCTGTTCGAGAGGGGCGGGTGCATTGCATGGCCCCAGCTATACTGGGAAAATACAAGGGATAATACTTATCTTTAATGTAACCCTCCTCTCCGTTTATTTTCATTGAAAATAAATGAGAGAGGAGGGGGCCTGGTTTTAATTGAATATGATTTAGGTGGAAAGCCCTACCCCCTCCCTCCCTAGCCTCCCTGCTCGCGTAGCAAGTTTCAACTTCATATGTATGTTGTTACACAACTTTTCTTTTTTAATTAAAAAAAAAAAATAAAAAAAGAAAACCTCTCTCTCGAAGAGAGAGGGCCGCTCGGGGGCCTTTTCTTCGGGCGGGCGCGCCCGCCCGATGAAAAGGGAGCGCCCCCCCGAAGAAAAAAGAAAAGGGGCCTTCGTTAGCGGAGCCAAAACCGAGGCTGTACCTGTCCCAGTAGGGTCCCCTGCTGCTTAACGAAGGGCCGGCTCCCCTCTCACCGGAGCCGGGTGTGAGTATTCAGCTACACTCTCTCCTCCCACGGCTCCCAGTTACCTCTCTCCGCTTATTCCGTGCTATAAAATTATAGTCCTACCGGAGGATTGTAACATCCCGTGTTCAAGCCCACAAGTAACAGAACCGATTCCCAATGGAGACCTCCTGGGTTGCGAATTAAGTCCTTTTGATAGGAATTTACCTTCTTGTCTTCCACTCTTCACATGGTTCCTAAGTACTGACACATGATGGTGCTGTCAGTTTGCGGTATAGATACGTATTCCTCATTGTTGAACTTCTTACTAGCCACACTGCATGCAGACCAAGGCTGGTAGGGAAACTTATTACCTTTGATTCGTCCTACTTATGTTTCCTTCAATATACATTCTGTCTGGCCAGCAGTCGACGAAGTCGGCCCTTTTCACGTTTAATGTTCATGGTGCTCTGACTGCTTCCTCATTATACGTTTTCCTACTAAAGCGTCGATGTTTTTCTCAGTAATAGTGTGAAGGGGTATACCATTAAATTCCTCTAGGACCCCCCCCCGCTCCGTCCAACTACGACCAAGGCTGCGTGTAGTAGTTGGATGAGAGGGGGTCGTAGGTTGAAGCGATGAAGCAGCCTTGGTCGTGTAGAAAGAAGCCAGACTCCTTCCTTCTTTACCCATCTTGAGTCACCGTCTTTGTCTGCAATTTGGAGTCCATGTGCCCTTAATTGTGGAAGGGTCTCGTGTGCCCGGGGGTTCCAGGGTAAGTCCCCATACAGCCTTGGTCGTCCATCATCACCGAACTGCAGTGTTGAAAGGCATCGGGGGGACCCCCGATGCCCTGTATATGGAAGCCTAAGTATTGACATTATAGGAGTAGCTCCTCTCCCACACCCCTTCACCCCCCGTAGGCTCGCTCACTTGGAGCGGGGGGGTGAAGGGGTGGTGAAGAGCAGCTCTAACATGGCCTCCGCTCGAGCCGCTTGTCCCTTCCGAATCTCCTATCATGCTCAATTCGACCGGTCGCGTGCAAATCACCTACATCATCATGTATAAAAGTTTCGATTGGTCTAATTCCTCGTAGTATTCAGTCATGTTCCCTATAACGTCTTATATTTATTTTCCCAGCAGAGCAGCGTCCCCCCCCACGGAGTGGGGAGGGGGGGATGCAGCGTCCCACCCCCCCTCCTCTGAGAGAGAGGGGGATGGGACGCAGCTCTTAATCGTTAGAATTCTCGGTACAGATGTTTTGCCACCCGGCTCCGAAGGTGGGGAAGAGTATATGGGTATCGCTAATCCGGTCATCCCTCTTTTTTTTAAAATAAATAAAAACCATGGCCCCCCGCAGCCCCCCCCCCCCTGAAAGTGAAAGGGGGCAGCCGGGGGCCAAGGCTAGTCCGAGGGGAAAATAGTCTGTTGTACTACAAATGTCCCAAAAAGACTTGCGTCCTCTCTCTCGAAGAGAGAGAGAGATGCAAGTCCCACCCCCCCCTTCTCTCTCGAAGAGAGAGAAGGGGGGGCGGCTTGCTAGTGAGAAAATTATTAGGGAGATGACGATTAGATAGATCCAGAAAGTGTTTGTGGTTGACCATTCAGCTAATAGTTTGGAAGCGGCCCCCCTCCCGGGGGCTGCAAGGGGGCGCGCTGCGCCCCCCCTCGGTCCCCTCCCCTCTCTTCTGTTTTTTTTGGCTTGCGCCCGAGAGGGTAAAAAATTGAAGAGAGGGGAGCGTCCGCGCGCGTAGCGCGCGAGACGCAAGGGAGGAGGAGTTGTATACAACTCCTCCTCCCTCGCTATGTATTGTATTCTGGGTCATTTATTTAACGACTTTAGTTGTCCTTCTCTCTGCGCTAGCTGTCGTACTGCGAGCATAATTAACAGCTGTATGGCCAATGCGACAATTAACGCCTGTAGGAAGAGGAGAGTGTTGACATGTTCCATTAGCAGACTGCATGCAGTCTAAAGCACTCCTCAGGACTGCCTGTCGGATAATAATCCGAAGGTGGGACCTACATTATTTGTGACCTTAACTGTCACATACTTTTCTTCTGCTGTTACCCCCCCCCGGATTGGATTCCGAGTGGAAGTAGCTCCATTCCTGTTAGGGGTAATGAGAATGTAGCCATTGAACCTGCGGCCTACCATTGCGCTTTCTGCTATCTTAGATCCCATGAGCCAATAGCTATGCTTCTGAAACTTCACTATACCTTCAACCCCGGCCACATAGGCTGTGGTTTGTCCCAAGGTATCTGTTATGGCGTTAACCCCCCCGTCACTTTGATATTGTTGAATTCCATTGTACCCTCTTTATCGTTTACAATAGCAGCTTCCCATACCTCCTCTTCGGTGTAGTCTTGAGCCAAAACGTCAAGGTGATGAGAGAGATATTTAACAGCGTCCCCCTGCGGAGCAGGGGAGACGCATCCTAGCGCGCGCTCCGCGCGCGCGGGTGCTACGACCACCAATATTATGCTTATGAAGATTGTTCAGTATTCTTTGTCTAAGAATTTTTCATCGGTTTAGTTGTTTATTTGCTTAATCAATAGAATCTCGCTCCTTTCGGCCTAGAGGCACGCCCCCCCCCCTAATTTTCGTCGCTGCCGTCATAGAAGCCCCCCCGTCAGAGTTCTCTTATATTTGAAGAGGTTGTCCCGGATGGGTCTATTACCCTCCCACATCTACATAACCTATAGAGGATAGGTGGGGAGGATGCAAGGAAGACGGGCGTCACCGAGCAATTTCGGACCCTGGAAGATCTTTGTGATTCGCTACAAAGATAACCTTATGTACATTGTAAAGATGTCTGTATGTGATTCAAGACCTGAAGCCATCCACGGGAGGACGATGTTTATACCTTTTGGGTGGAGTCTCCAAGAGGAATCGAACCTCTATAAAAATATTAACAGTATTCCGCTCTACCGTTGAGCTATGAAGACTTTAAGAATACGCGGAGTGGCGAAATTATTTTAATTTAGTTAGCTTTTCACCTTAGTTCATGGCTTGGTACCAGCATGCAGGGCATACACGGAATACAAGAACGAAATATCTCCCCCCCCCCTGACTCCTCCCCCCCCCCCCTAGGGCTCCCACCTTCATGCAAGACCAATACTGGTCTTGCATGAAGGTGAGGGAACTTGGATGCGAAGCGCCAATTGGGTATTAGGTATTAGTCCTGCATGGCTGCCCCCCCCCAGATCTTGGCTCCGCGTGCATGCGACCGCTCGCAAGCATGCAGTCCTTTTCCTGCGCCCAAAGGGCGACCCAACACTTCCCCACCCATCCATTTCAACTACGACCAAGGCTGCGTGTAGTAGTTGGATGGATGGATGGATGGGTGGGTGGGTTGGAAAATGTAGGTAGGGAACTGGTACAGCTACTGGCTCGGTTTTGGCTCCGCTAACGAAGTTGTGCATACATGCGCCCAATTGGTCCTAGGTGAAGGCAATGGACATTCAAGGACTGCGCAGATCTGCGGGGGACAAGGCAAGTTGAATTCTTTTTTTAGCGTCGCGCCGCCTGCGCCGCGATGCATCGCTCCGCGGCTCCGCCCCGGGCGACGCTAACTTAATAGTGAAACAAGCCGACCCATAGCTCCCGAATAGTACTGCATGCTTGCGCTATACACCCTCTTCTCCGAAGGTGGACGTATACCCGGCTCCCGGAGGCTAAGCAGCCACCCCCCCCCTTGTCTTCTATTCCCCCCCCAGCCTCCCTGCTCGCGTAGTAAGTTACAACTACATATCTATGTCTACATTTCTATGGTTACACAACTTTTCTTTTTTATTTTTTTTTAATAAAAAAGAGTCCTTGGTCGGGGGCCTTTTCATCGGGGCGCCGCCCCTCCTCTCCATCCGTACTACGTTAGTAGAAGGATGGAGGGGAGGGTTTAAAACCTTTTCTTTTTTAATTTTTTTTTAATAAAAAAGAAAAGGGAGCGCCCTTTTAAAACTTTTCTTTTTTAATTTTTTTAAATAATCAAAAAGAAAAGAAGGCCGGGAGCGCCCTTTTCATCGGGCGCGCCCGCCCGATGAAAAGGGAGCGGCCCCCCCGAAGAAAAGGGGGCCTTCGTTAGGTCCCAAAACCGAGCCTGCGAAGCGCCCTTCCTAACCCTCCCTTCCTCTCCACCCTCGGGAGAAGGTGGAGGCTCCGTAAGGTGGGCATAGACAGGGCGGAGGTGATAGGGTCATTATAAACCCCCCCCCCCCTTTATTTTTCAGTCACAGGGCTGCATGCAGCACATCCTTCGGATAAGCAGCGAAGCGCCAATTAAATAAACCTTCACCCCCCACCTTACCCCCCCCCTTTACTGTTCCTGTCCCTGTAGGGTCTCCCTGCTGCTTAACGAAGTTGTGAATAGGAAAAGGACTGCATGCTGGACACAGCGCAGCAAAGCCCTACCCCCCCCCTAGCCTCCCTAGCCTCCCTGCACCTACCACCTTTTCTATTTTAAAGCCTCCCCTCTCTCGAACAGCCTTCTCTCTCTCTCTACGCGGGGGCTGAAAGCCCCGCGTTGAGAAGTTTTTTTTTGGGCTTGCGCCCGAGAGGGTAAAAAAAGAGAGAGGGGAGGGGCGAGCAGGTAGGGAGCCTCCCCCTGCTTTCCTGGTCCATTTTCAGACCCCTGTAGCCTCCCTTTTTCCACTGGAACTGGCTCCTCTGGAGAGAGGGAGAGGGAAGAAGTTTATTGACTGCATCCCGGGAAGATGAGGCTGGAGCAGGGGGTGGGATGATGCGACCTGGTCGCATCAACCTCCGGATGTTGTGCACCCCGAAGGGGCGCAGCTTCCTTGAAGCCCGCAGGGCTGCTGCGGTATTGGGGCTGGCCACTGGAGAGACAAGGAATAAATCTTTAAACTATTTTATTACCTTAACCCCCCCCCCCTCGCAGGCTAGCCAGCGTAGCAAGTTGTATATATTTATACCTTGTAGCCTACCCCCCCCCTAGCCTCGCTCACTTGGAGCGGGGGTGAAGGGGTGTGGGTGAAGAGCAGCCCTTTAGTAGTATCCTGGTCGCTTTGCAAGCGAAGGGCCGATTGTAAAAAAAGGTAATCTGGGTATAATAGGAAGAAAAGGACTCGAACCTTTAAAAGCTTATCGCTATTGAGTTTACAGCTCAACCCACCTTACCTATAACGGAACCTTCCTTAATCACTCCACCCCCTTTTTTTACTTTTTCTGCATTTTTATTCAGACCAGGTCTGAATAAAAATGCTGCACCCTTAATATTTACCGTTCGTTTCCCGGGAGGTCCGGAGGAACACCCCTAGCCTCCCTGCTCGCGTAGTAAGTTACAACTACATATCTATGTCTACATTTCTATGGTTACACAACTTTTCTTTGGGATTTTTTTGAATTAAAAAGAAAAGGGGGGCCTTCGTTAGGTGGCAAACCCGAGCATGCAAAGCGCCCCTTCCAGCCTTGGTCTGCATGCACAACTTCGTTAGGGCATGCAGACCGAATATTTAGATTAAAAAAATATATACCACCCCTGCATGGCGGAGCCATGCTGGGAGCCGGGACAGCGGAGCTAGGCAAAATTTATTTTTTTTTTTAGTTTGGCTTGTTCCCCGCTAAAATCAGGTCGGGGGTGAGGCGGACGCTGGTAATTAAGTAATAAAGTTTGTGAATATGTCATAACCTTTACGGTTATAAAATACCACAGTTTAAAGTTTTTTATTTCTTTAATACGACTTTCGGTACGATGTCTTAGATCTGCACAATCCTTGAGAGCGTCCCCTCTCCCGCCCCCCCCTCCCCCTCCATCTTCTATCGCCACTCCCCCCCATTTATTTCCTTATGGAAATAAATGAGGGAGGGGTCAGATCGGAAGAGGGAGGGGTAAAGAGGGAGAGGGGATGCAGCCCCCTCTCTAGGAGAGAGAGGGGCCGCTTTAAACAATTTATCATAACTAGACCTCTCTGCATCTTTTAGCCTAAGTTCCTCCAAGGCCGGCTCCGCAGGCCAAGAATCCATTATTCCACTGTTCAAGCATAAGAAGGCCATTTCTCGACCCCATGGCCAGCCCAGCAGGGTTACAACTATATATATGTCTATATATCCCCCTCTCTCGGACAGCCCTTCTCTCTCTCTGAAAGAGAGAGAAGGGCTGTCCGTTGATAGAGGGGGGCGTGTAACCTAATTATGTTGCTCGGTGGAGTTGATGTAATTTTATTTGTTCTGGACTCAGGGCTCCAGATAAAGGGAGATAATGTTGATATTCTATATAACCCCCCCCTCTCCTATCTTTTTTTTGGATCCCTATCGGGCGCCCAAGGGGCCCAGAAAAAAAACAAAAAGACCAAAAATATAAAATATTTTTGGGTTGTCCGAGGAGAGGGACCGTTTAAAATGGTTTCTTCATGTTTTGCGAGAGACTTATTAAAACTTTCTTTGATTCCAGTATAACACGACCGGACAGTTGTTTATAAATTCCGACCTAGGCTGGATGAAAGATATACCTTTGATCAATTAATTGGCCACCCTGCCCCACAGGGGCTAGCTTTACACCTCCCCCCCCCCTCCCCCCCCCCTCCCGGCTCCTCCCCTATTTCATAGCCCGGCTCCTCAGGCCGGCTCCGTCCATTTAGTACCCCCCCCCCTAATATGTCCCTCCCCGGCTCGTCCACTTACGTAGTAAGTGGATGGCCTTCGCCTGGTGAGAGGGGAGGGGCGAAGCGGCACACCACGTGTGTGAGGGAAAGCAAAAAAAAATGGAGCCGCTCGGAGGAGGGGGGCTAATCAGAGACATCAGTCTTGAATCACAGGTTTAGGTTTTCATATAAATAAACCCTCGTGACGTAAAGGAAAAGAAGGCACCTTGGTCGTAAAGGAGGGCGCTTCGTAGGAAAACATCGGAAAGTTACTTTCCGATGCTGGCATCATTCTTCGATGATGCCACATGGCTGCAGTCTAGAAGGTTAAACAAGCCCCGTATCCGCACCTTTGGGGGTAAAGGCAGGGGCATTTTTTGGTATTGTGTTAATTAAACCACACCCGTCAAAGCTACTCCCTATGGACCGGCTGCCTTGTCTAGGAGGGAGGAATAGTAAAAAGGAGAAAGTCCCTGCTTTGCTGGAGAATAAACCATACCCCACCTTGGTCGGGGCGGAGGGGCTGGTTTAAAAAAATCAATATTTTTTTCACTACCCTAGCCTAAATTGTGGCTCTGGGGGGCCGGAGGGGGGGTTGAGGGCCTTGGGCTGCATTTAAATTTAAAGTAATATATTTGTTTGTTTAGTGGGGTATTGTTATTAATTAATCATTCCCGTGCAAGTTCCAAATCTCCCCTTTAAAGCCCCCTCTCTTATATTTTTAAGAATAAAAAAATATATGTTGGGGCCGGCATGGGGGTCCCCCCTCTTAGATAGGGGACCCCCAAGCCATGCAAGCGGCCCACCCACCTTGATAGGTCGGGGGGGTCCCATATAACAGCGTCCTTGGTCGAGTTGGGTACTTCTCCCTAAATAGAATTTTCTATTCATTTAACGGAGAATAAATTTTGATTCTCCTGCACCTTTTCAGGGGGGTCTGACTATATCTTAAGCTTGCGCCAATCAACATTTAGTCTATGAACTGCACACCAAAACTAATCTGGTGCTTGGCTGCGGATAACCCATTTCCTTTCGTGCATCAATTTCGATTTTACCTTACCACGAGTCATTACCTGTGCCACGAGCTACGTTACCGTGCCCGCTTGGTTGAAATTGCTTTAGGGTATTCCCGCAATTTGATGATTTGTAGCCAGGGGTTGTCCCTGACAATAAGGCCCAAGGAGCTTCTCACGCTTCTGTCTTGACCTACACGAACCGTATTACGACTTAACCCTCGGTTCCAGCACCGAGATATTTGATGTTATATCTACCTTAAAAAGCCTTTTCTTTTTGAATTAAAAAAAAAATAAAGAAGAAAAGGCCCCCCCCCCCCTTTTCATTTTATTAAAAAAAAATAAAATGAAAAGGGGGCCGCTACTGGGATTAAATTCCGGATAATTGATGTATCATTATTTTTTTTTCATTTTTTTTAATTTAAAATTGAGGCCTCCGGCCAGCAGTTGATAAAGACATCACTTTTATGCACGCACGACCAAGGCGGCCACGCGGATTGTTCCTTTATTTCCAAACTGGAATAGTTCCCTCAACTATAGGTAACGAGAGTCTTAGCCGACCTCACTACTAGTTTTAGATTGTATACGGGTCTTTTAAGGGGCGGCTCCTCTACGAGTCCCCCCCCACACTTCCCCACCCATCCATTTCAACTACGACCAAGGCTGCGTGTAGTAGTTGGATGGATGGGTGGGTTGGAAAGTGGGGGTTAATTAGTTAAGGCCCCTCAAAAAAAAATCTCTCTCTGAAAAAGAGAGAGAGGGCTGTCCGAGAGAGAGTCCTTGGTCGGGGCGCAAGCGGTATGGTCTCCAGGATGGCTGCAGAGCCGCAGTTTTTATTAAAATACTTACTTTCTCCACAATAGCCATCACCATGTAGCATTAACCCCCATTGTATCACAGAGGATCAGAAGAGGGTATTCCACCCCTTTCGAAGTCCCCTCTTATCTTTTTTTTTGATAATAGAATAAAAATAATAAAGGAAAAAAAAAAGAGAGAGGGGGTTGGGACATTTGTTGCTCTCTCGTCTTCCAACCCTTTCACTCTCCCTCACGGGACTAAACTTGCAGACTTCCACTGCCTCAGTAATATTAACCTACCAAAGAAACACCAAAGAAGCGTCGCGCCCGCGTAGCGTGCGCGATGCATCCCCCCTCCGAAAGAGGGGGACGCTTAGCTGATCTCTTATGCCAACCAGGGATAAGGTTAGAAAAAGAATTTGTCTTTATAATAATTATTTTATTGGTGGGGTATTGTTAGTTATTAATCATTCCCGTGCAAGTTCACCTACCCTCTATGAAGTTTTATAATAAATCTTTCTTTGTAAGGCTTATTATTTTTTCCTTTTATTTTGTTCATAAAAGTAGAATTACTTGCATTTAGAAACTCCCCAGCGGCCCCCTCTAACAACCCACCCTCCGTCCAACTACTACGCGTGTAGTAGTTGGATGGAGGGGGCGAGGGGGGCTGCATCCCCCCCCCCCCCCCC
>VOVZ01000068.1:106624-147786 GCA_008079325.1 Morchella conica | reverse complement strand
GAGTGGGGGGGGGGGGGGGGGGTGCCACCCCCCCCCCCCCCCCCTAACAACCCACCCTCCGTCCAACTACTACGCGTGTAGTAGTTGGATGGAGGGGGCGAGGGGGGACGCTCTTCTGGCAGAAGCAAAAATAGTTGTTACTCCGGATACAAGATCAGTAACTTCAATGGCAATTGCGGTTCGTGATGCAGCTTCGCGCGCGCTACGCGCGCGCGACGCTCGAATTTCCATTGATTCTTTACTTTCGGATTGGAATGCTATTATTTTCTCCACAGTATTTTGGAGTTTACTAATTCTATTCTCCATTTTTTTTTCATGCTAGGGCGGAGCCCAGGAGCCGGTAGCTTTTTCTAAATTACGTAGCCTATATTCCAAGAGCGTTTCTGCCCTGTGTTCAGGGGACTTTAAGTATTCTCTTATCAGTCTAACAGTTCTAAGTCTTTTACGAGTCTCTTCTGTGGTAATACGCCCCAAACTAGATCCCCCCTCTTATATTTTTTTAATAATAAAATAAAAATAATAAAGAAAAAAAAAAATAGAGAGAGGGGCGCCCCCCCGCGATTTTACAGAGATTATATTCTGGCTTTAATAAATCTATAAATTTTTGCTCTAAGTTAACAGCATCTTCTGCTTCACAGTAGACAAGAATTTCTAGTTGGAATTTTAAATAATCGTTCTTTAATAAGGCCCCCTCTCTCTTCGGGCTTGTTTCTAAAAACTTTTCTTTTTAATTTTTTAAAAAAAAAATCCCAAAGAAAAGGGAGGGCCGCCCGATGAGAGAGGGGCGCACTGATATATTCTGCTTTTCCCCCTTGTTAATGATTTAACCAAGAATTTTTTTTGAATAATATTCTGAAAATCTTCTACCTAAATCTACCGCAGATCCGACATAACTTTTTCCGTTTTCTTTATTTGTCCAACGATAGACTCCCGATTTTCCTTTATTTTCTGTAAGTATTGATTCCTTTTGTAATAAAGCATTTGGATAGATACATACCGATTTTCCTACCAGATCATTCCATAGTTCGTTATTTTCAACTCGTTCCGGAGCGTCCCCCCCTCCGTAGGAGGGGGATGCAGCCCTCTCTCTCGAAGAGAGAGAGGGCAGCTAATAATTTAAGTGTTGTTCTCATTGTTTAAGTTTTTTATAAATGTTATTATAAGCTACCATACCTGCTTTTTTAGACTATGTCGAGGAGTGTTGGCCCCTAGCCGCTACTCTTAAAGACCTAGGTCCAGGAGTAGGGTACTAGGGTTTCATCCGAGTGACCCCGGTAAGGCCTCTATTATTTATCTATTGTTTAAACCCGGGCGGGGTCCCCCCCCCCCTTTCTCCCCCCCCCCCTGCCTCCACGGCTCCAACTTTCAACCCCCCGTTAGGGTTCCCCTCGGGGGCGTGTTATAAGTTTGAGAAGGAAGAGGGGGGCGTAGGTGGAGCCGGGAAGGCGGCCCTTGATTTCCGTTGAAAACCTTTCAATTTTCCTGGTCTGTTTCATACAGCCATTAAGCGTCCCCTCTCTCGAAGAGAGAGAGGGGATGCAGCCCCCCTCTCTCTGAAAGAGAGAGGGGGCCGCTGAAGCAGGTTTTCGAAAGGCCGTACGGAAGCACGTTCAAGACTCGAACTTGCATCATGACATATCCGTAGAACGACGGCTTGCCAATTAGGCCAACGCACTAAAATTTCCAATAGAGTATTTAGCTGACGGAAAGAAAGGCAAATGTTTTGGGTTGTTGGTGGGGTATTGTTATTAATTAATCATTCCCGTGCAAGTTCACCTACACGAACCGTATTACGACTTAACCCTAATCAGAGTTCCGCATTCGAAAATGTAAGACAGATTTTCTCACCCCGCCTTGGTCGGTGGGAAAAAAGCCAAACCTGCCCTACACTAAACTTATTGCATGAACTCTTTTCAGCGCTTGACGAGTAGTTAGTACCTTCCCGAAAAAAAATTCACCGTGACATGGTGATACACGATTACTAGTAATTCCTTTTTCATGTAGTCGAGTTTCAGACTACAATCCATGTTGTCTCCTGTTTTAGGGATTAGCGAATATTCACATTTTAGCATCCCTTTGTGAAGGCATATGTGGCACGTCTATAGCCCACAATATTAAGGTCATGATGACTTGTCTTTATCCCTATTATCACATCCATTATATCGGTGAACTACTTTATAATATTATAATAAAAACCATAGCATTAAATAAAGTTAGGGTGTACGTCAATTCTTGGAGCCAACCAACCCCTCGCGGTATTAACTGTAGACAGCCGTGCAACGCTTGTAAAAAGTTATATTTTTTTAACAAATTAATCATAATTTCTTGTCACTAAATATTCAAATTGTGGTAAGATTTTTCGTGGACCATCGAATTAAATAGTTGGGATAGGTCAAAACCTCTCGGTTATTCCCCCCCTCAGAACGTAGCGTGCGATTTTCACCGCACTACGCTCAAGCAGATTACCTCGGTTGTCCATACTAACCGTCTTATTTCGTTAGTATGACTTCCTAGCGACCATAGTCGCAAACACATATCCATGTGTTGGCTCCACCGAATGTTAAGTCAGCAACCTTTCGGTTAAGTTATTATATTAAATCGTTTTTTATCAAGACCCCTGCTAAATTTGATAGCAAGGGATTAGGTTCATTGGGCTGCATGCAGCTAAATAAACTTTTAGGCTAATATTATAGATATCTGGCGTCCAGAACCGGAAAAATGATACGGCTCGGTCGCTACCATGTGCGGCCAAGCTGGAAGTAAGTACTAACCTTTAATGAAAGGTAACATGAAACATACTGCAGTTATTGGCTCCCAAGTTTTGAAGAGAGGAGTCAGCCAGTTAAAGGAAATTAATTAAGTCGATCTTCCAGTATTCATACCCTTTTTAATTTTTTGTATTTCTTCTAACCCTTCTGAAGTTAAATGACCTTTTTCTTTCATTATCTTCGCAGCCAGACAGAAATCCGCGAAATTAAGGGATTTGGTTCCTTGAATAGGATACTTTAAAAAAAATGGTATAATCTTATCACTTATGCCCGCAAGAGTAAGAACCTTATAATCAGCAGCTTCTTTACCCTTACGCTGAGAAAGTATTCCACAATCTAGGTATTCTATTAAACCTTCTAGTAATTTCTTATCACGAATATGCTGAGTAATCACCAATGATAATTGAACTGCCACACCTAATTTTGATTTAGGAGATTTGTAAGTACTAATATAAAAACATCCTTCAGCTGAAGTAAATCCAGATAGTCAATAGGGGTTGGGTATCCCCGAGAACTCTACTATTGATCTAGGGGCTGGAATAGTTTTAGGAAAGGCTGTTTTTAATTCGTCAGATAAGCCAGTATTTAAAGACGCTCTAATATTAATAATTTCTTGTAAACCATCCGAAATCAAATGTTCTTTACGGTTCAAAATTTCTACGGCTCGTTTAAATAACTCAAAATCAGCCCGTTTCTGACCGATTAAAGGATATTTTTCAAAGTGGGGAATTATCACCTCAGTCAAATCTTTAATAGAACTGACTTTTAACCGTACAATATTTTCTGAAGAATTTATATAAATTTCGCCTACTCCAAATAGAGCGGCCCCCCTCCGTAGGAGGGGGGATGCAGCCCCCCCCTCTCTCTTGAGTGAGAGAGAGGGGGGGGCCGCTTTGATTCCTTCTAACAAATGTCTGTCATTTGGGTGCACACCAATGCTAAAGCGTCCCCCCTCCTCCGGAGGGGGGATGCAGCCCCCCCCTCTCTGAAAGAGAGAGGGGGGGCCGCTTGGGGAGATTATATAACCAATCGTACGTTTAATATCTTTGCTTACAGAAAGTCCAAAACTTCCTTCCCCATCTGTAAAACCAGTAACAAACCAAAGTGGAAACTGAGTTAAATTTAATTTTTGATCTGTGTATTTTTTCATTGCTTGTTTTTATATATAATGGTCGTCACTTTATTTATAATAGATTATAAATAGCCAAAGTTATTTAGATTTTATGGCAGGGCTCTAAAAAGCCCCTGCATGCCCGCCCCCCCCCCTAATTCACCTTCCATGTCTAACTGGTGAATTCAATATGTAAATCCAAAGCCATTAAATTTGAGCCTCACCCGAAGGTGTCTCCTATTTAAGATGATCCTTTTAATTCAATCTTTCCTTTATTTGCTTATTTAATATTTAGTTCGTCCATTTATTCTGAAAGATCGTGACGACCATCACTCTGAATTAAAGAATTGCTTCTTCATTAACACATTCTTACTAATCATCTCTGGCTCCTCTTCTTCTGTTTTTTAAAGAAGAAGAGGAGAAATTTAGATGCATCACTAAGACAAATATAATCAATACCGCCAATGTCATTATTTTTACGTAATCTGGCAGCCATCCATTCAGAAAATACAATATTTGTATAAAGAGGTTTAATGTTAAGTTATACGTGGATGAATCGAAACTCCCTCCCGGCGGCAGCATACCCATGCGCATGCTACCCCCCTTTTAATTTACTTGATTTGATTTAATATGTAACTTTATCCAAAATATCCACTTATTTCTATGTAGTCAATATTTTGGCTTTCGCTTTTTAACTTCTCCTTTACCCTCACCTAGATATGTCCACTTTTTATCGTAGGACACCTCCTTATTTATTGAAAATAAGGATAGATTAGGGCTTACCGTGTTCAAATAAAAGCACATCCTGTTTAGAATTTAGGGTGGTAACTTTACTCCGATGGGTATATTGTATACAATATCTGGTTCTCTGAAAGGGTTAGTATGTCAAACCCTACCCAACCCATAAAATCAAAAGATTTGATTGTAGTATCTCGAAATGTCGTTGTTACCTTGGCTTTCGCTACCCATGTTCTATTTTACACTAGCTCCTGGAGATATAATTTATATCTACATTGTCATTTAAGACAGGCTACATTGTCTTCGCAGCTTCGCACTTTATATTTCTAACTAGCACGTGCGAGTAGTGTTAAGCCGAGAACTGGCTTAGTGGATTCGAACCACATTGCTTTTATCCGCTTCACGTCGCACACATACTTCACTACTGGTCTCGGGGGCGGTCTAATGATTTCAGTTTCTGTGTTGCCACATTACTCTTGAGGTGGAATGCTTACACTTTCATTTATAGGCCATTTAATACAACCTATGGCATTCATCATTTTCTGCTAGGGCTACTAGGGTATCTAATCCTGTTTGCTATCCCAGCCTTCGTCCCTCAACGTCAGTTTTTACATAAAAGTTTGCCTTCGCCTTTACCAGTCCTAATGGTATTTTTGTATATTATCTCTACACCACCAATTCTAAGCTTTTCACATAAAACTCTAGTAATTCTGTTCCCATTCTAAGGCAAGAATTACCGTCTAGGTACCCTTTAAACCAATTAAAGATGAATAACGCTCGTCTCTCACGTATTACCGCGACTGCTGGCACGTGACTTAGTCAAGACATTTAGATAGAAAATTGTCATTATCATTATTCTAGCCAGAACTTTATTCAAAAATAATAAAATGTTGATATTCATTCCTTCAAATCGCTGGTTCAGCCGTTAGGCTATTGACCAATACTCCTCACTGCTGTGCTAAATCGCATTGAACTTGTCTCAGTTCCAATGTGGTCGAAGGACCTTTCAGACTCGACTACGAGATAAAGCTAGTTAAACCATTACTTTTACTACTACTCTACTTACTCGAGGTATTAAGATAACATCTTAAAGCAAAATTATTATCAGTAACTTCTTTATTATTATAAGGTATCACACACTTACTCTAAGGCAGTTATCATACCATTTGCTCACCTGTACACCACTTTCTAATTTATTTATATTACTAGCACTTAGCTTATAAATAAAAATAGACGTTTGATTAGCATGTGTCAAGCATTTGAATAGCATTCAATCAGAGCCATCATCAAACTCAACGTTGTTTTTACCTTTTTCAATCAGCCATCCCTTGTTAAGATGACCTAATTTTGGTTATTTAAGGTGTTTCCATTCTATATTTAATATATTATATTACTTATAGAAGTTAAATAATATTTAATATATAAAATATTATTTAAAAAAACCATGGGACCCCACGCAGGGGGTCCCCAAGGGCTGTCCGAAGTAGGGGCTATCAGCAACTTAAATTTTAGCTGGGCGGAGCCCTACCTACAATAACCCTTCCCATCTCTTAATATTTTTTTTATAATAATAACATAAATAATAATAGTTGCAAGGTAAAAAATATGAGAGAGGGGCGCTTACCCATACCAACAACTCCGATCCGATCGTAGCCGAGCCTACGTGAGTGGTGAGCGGAGTGGGAAGTGGGAAGCCTTTTCAATTTTTACACAAAATTTTTGAAGAGGAAGGGCTACGCACCCAAACTCTTTCACTCCAATGGTCGTATACACACAGCCTCCGCGCGCGTAGCGCGCTAGGAGGCATCTCACCCTCCGGGGGATGCTTGCTGCTCCTATAAATACATAATCTATACCTATACAATGCTTTCATGATCTAATACTATTCTATTAATAACAATCATTCCTTTACTCCTGTTCACTAAATATTAGAAGTTAGATCTGGAATAAAGAACATAGCGTCCCCCTGCGAAGCAGGGGAGATGCGTCCTAGCGCGCGCAGCGCGCGCGCGGACGCTTTAATCTAATGGTACGATACACTTCAAATTATCAGATTTCCACTGGAGAGGGCGAGGGCTAGTTAACAGTAGAATGAATAGGGACAAAACATTTTCTTTAGTCAAGGCTGAGTACAATATGAGTTTACTCCGGAAGAACCCCTTGTACGACCAAGGCGATAACAGCATGGCATGCTGCCACTAGGGATATGGAGGAATTGAACCCCATATTTAAGATTTGCAATCAAAACGCAGAACCATCTGCTACATATCCCTATCCCCATGGCCTTTTCACTTACAACACACGTTGCTACCCTACCCCCTGTACCCCCTAACGAACCCCCCCCCGGCTCCGCCTCCAGCCGGCTCCATTTTCTGCTGCGAAGCTAGCCCGAAAATGGAGCCGGCCGTGGGCTTCGCCTGGTGAGAGGGGGGCTTGTGCATGCTACCACAGTAATCCCCTACCTGCATGCAGCAAATTTAAGGTATTTCCTTGTCCTTGTATACCAGATACTCTGGAATAGAGAAGGAGAAGGGGCAGATCTTGTGCGGAGAGCCATGGGGCTAGTTTTGTATGTACCCCTAGCCTCCCTGCTCGCATAGCAAGTTTCAACTTCATATCTATGTGGTTACACAAGTTTTCTTTTTTAATTTTTTTTTAAATAAAAAAGAGTCCTTGGTCGGGGGTTTTCTTTTTTAATTGTTTAATAAAACCCTCCTTTCCGTTTATTTCCGAGAGGGCCCCCTCAACCCCCCCCCCCCCGGGGGGGCCCTCCTCTCCGTTTATTTCCTAATGGAAATAAATGAAGAGGAGGGCCGGCGGCCTCCGCACAGACCCTTACCCTGCCTGGGTAAGGGGCGCTAGCTAGAGGGTAGCCTGCCTTCCCAGGGGTGCATGGGGCCCGAAGGGCCCCATGCACCCCTGGGCTCCTTCGGAGGCAATAAAAAAAGAGTCCTTGGTCGGGGGCCTCGTGGAGCCAATCCGACCCCCCCTGTTCCTGTCCCAGTAGGCTAGGCGGAGCCATGGCTGCTGCTTAACGAAGTTGTGAATGGGAAAAGGACAGGGAGACAGCATCCTTTTTTTGTTTTGCGACCGCTCGGCGGAGCCAACCAACAAACAAACTCCCCAGCCCCCCCCCCGCTCCTCTCTTTCAATTAAAATGTCCTCCTCTTCTTCTTAATTTTTTTTATGCGCTGCGAAGCTAGCGGCAAAAAAACCTCTCTACGCGGGGCTGAAAGCCCCGCGTTGAGGGCTGTTCGAGAAGAGGAGGAGGAGCGGGGCCAGAGAGGAGCGGGGGGCGGGAACCCGATATAGGTATAATTATTTGAGTAGTAAGTCACCCTCTCTTTTTTTCGACCTAGGATGCCTACACCAACACTGCATTCAGACCAAGGCTGGTGTAGCGGTGTAGTGGGTACTGCTTAACGAAGTTGTGCTGGGTGATATTTGTTTTCATAACCCTTAAAACCCCTTCCTCTCTCATTTTTTGTTTTTATGCTTATGCGGAGTCCTTCTTGGGCAAAAAAATAACTTCATGGGGACCCCCCCAGGGGGTCCCCAAGAAGGCTGTTCGGGAGAGAGGAAGGGCGGGCCATGGGTTTTACGGCTAGGTTTAATTTTCAAATTAGGTTTAATTTGAAAATTAAATTTTGAAAATTAGGTTTAATTTGAAAATTAAATTTTGAAAATTAAACTTTGTAAAGGAAGAGATACAAAAGGATGGGCTTTAGGTGGTGAAGTTAAACACCATTCTAAAGAATTATAGGCTCTATTCAATAATGCTTGTAACAAGTCATAGAAGAACTGAGGGGCCAATCAAGGGTTTCTTGATACGGCTTTACCATAAACTAATTGATCGTACACTATATATAAGAATAAGGCAGTAGCTATAACGGAAATGATAGATCCAAAACTAGAGATTAAGTTTCAGCCAGCAAAAGCATCAGGGTAATCACTTATACGACGCGGCATACCTTGTAGCTACAATTTTCCAACTAATAAAAATTTACTTGTGAAGAGGTTCTCTTGAAAATAAAAATCCTTTATATTTTCCATCTTTCTTTAAATACTTCGTAAGAGTATTATGTCCTATTTTAAACACCAACACCTCCGGTGTAGTGTGAACTCTACTGAACCATAACTACCGAGGAATTTACGGTTATCGTTTAAGTCATAAACATACACCAAACTTCTCAATTTAGCCAAAGTTTCTTCTGATTTTTTTATAGGGGTCCCCATACTGACCCCCCCCCCCTCCAACCATCTTCTATCGCCACTCCCCCCCATTTATTTCCTTATGGAAATAAATGGGAGGGAGGGGTCAGATCGGTTGGAGGGGGGCCGGATTATTTGGTCCAAATTTGTCCTTCTTTTGATGAAAAATAAACTCGTCGGACTTTTCTTTACCATACATGGGGTTTTTTCACCTGATCTTGACTCAGACATTCTTTTTTTGGTTTCTTCAGTGTGTTTATAGCCTAAGGATGATTGGGGAATTTTTTTAATATTTAATACTTTAATTCCATAGTCTTTAAAAGGCCCCAATCTATATAAAACAGCTCTCTAGCTAAATAATCCTCTTTAGATACACTACCTGTAGGACCACATACTTCTAATATAGCCAAACTAAATGGCTGGTGACCATATTTAGATATACTGGCATAAATTTGACTTCTTACTTTTAATAGGGCAGTTTGGAAATATCCTCTAAAACGTTTACCACCATCTATGGTACTTTCTATATAGACTTTACCTGTAATTCTATTAAATCACATATAAACTACAGATTGCCCGTTAAAATCTCGATAAATTTCTTTCTTACTTTCTAATGCATTGTGATATATTTTAACAGGTTTATTGGGATAAACAGGTGCTATTTCGACCAAGGTTGACTCCATATCTAAAGATTCACTAGAAACCACCTTATCTTCTGAGAATAACGAAGCAGATATTTTTATTTGTTGATTATTTCTATTTGTATTTGTATTAGACATTTTTTTTTATTTATATTTTATTAATTTATTTACCTAGTATTTGCCTCATTAAAAAGGGCGAAATTGGGGCACCCTCTTATTCCCCCCCCCTTTTTCTCCCCCCCACTAACTCAAGAAAATAGAGATAAGAAGAGAAGAAGAGTATGCGGGTCCTTGGTCGAAAAGTGGGGAGAAAGCGAAAGTGGGCGCCACATAAAAATACATATCTCTTTCTTCAAAAATTTGAATATCTGAAGATATTACTTATAGAAAAATAATTCATATTTAATTTTTGAACTATTACAGTTTTTATAAATCCTCCTCTCTTCATTTTTTTTTATGCTGGGGGTCCCCTCTTTATTAGCTTTATTACGCCCCCCCCCTCCACCTATTACTCGCGTAATACGGTGGAGGGGGCAGGGGCGGCCAAAATTAAAACCATGGCCCCCTTCCTGAAACCCTCCCCACCGTTTATTTCCTTATGGAAATAAATGAGAGGGGAGGGGCCGGGAGGGGGCCAAGGGTAGTCCGAAGAGCATCGCCGGCAGCCTCCCCACAGACCCTTACCCTGACAGGGTAATGATGGGCGCAATTTTGAGGGTAGCCTGCCTTCCCAGGGGAGGGGTGCATGGGGCCCGTAGGGCCCCATGCACCCCTCCCCTCGGAGCGGCGCCATAAATTGGTTTATGTTCTAAAGGAGAATTTTTTTTAGAGAAACTCTAGAATATTTTTATTTGGAATGGACTATATCTTCATCCCGGCTCCAATTTTTTTCTTCTTTGCAGGCAGGAAAAAAAAGGGGGAAGGATGTACCACATGTAGTCTCTGAGGATCCTACTCGACATCTGTCTTTGGTTTCCTGCTGATTGTCCATTATACCCCTTAAGATTTTTACATTACTCATACCCGGCTCCTTTTTCTCTAGCCCCTCCAGCCTCCGCGCGCGTAGCGCGCTAGGAGGCATCTCCTCCCCCCCCCTCCTCATTTGCACCAAGTGCAAATGAGATAAATAGGGGAGGGATGCTCCGCTATGCATGCAGTCCAACTACGACCAAGGCTGCGTGTAGTAGTTGGAGCCGTGAGAGGGGAGAGGGGGGTGGAAAAAGGGGTCGATCGGGCTCAAGTTCTAAGGGTTTTAGGTATTCCCAGCAAATAGTGATAAATATATAATAAATGTTACCATCTAAATGAGCCTACAATGGACCCAAGAAATGTTGCTTTTTTTTTATTTATCCTCTGGTTTGCTATATTTAAATATTTTTCCACCCCCACTCGAAGTGTTGGGGTGGTAAGGTTTATGGGTTTCAAGTAGGGTTTTCAGGGTATAGAAGTTTACCTTTGCATACTTCATTGCGGCAGTTATACTTTTCAATTTTGTTATTAATTCTAACGTCTCACCATCAAAAACAAGAATTTCTCGGCGATATGAAACTGACTTAGAAACAAGAGTGAAATTTTGGTAGATCCCCTCTAAAATAGCGGAACGAGCAACCTTTCCGTCAATACCAAAATATCTAGCCATTTCTCTGCCGGATTTAAATTCATAAACTAGCTCATTGTTCTCGTTGAAAACAATGATTTCTCTTCTAGCTAGGTTATCTCCCACAGCCTTCTCAGAGAAAGCAGCCAAAACCTCAGGTGAAACAGGTTCAAATGATAACGCAAGATTATTTCTAAAAATATACTGATTTGCAATATAATCCATTAACGTTCCATGCGAAATTAATAATGCTTTCATCGCTTTATTTACCGAAGAGTAAACAATAGGCTCTTTTTCAGGCAAACCTTTGTCATAAACAAAAACAAGATTGCTTAAATGTTTATCCTCTGAGAATGTGGGGTCAAGTTTTAAATCTTTAACAAGCATGAATGATTTAAGAAATTTTTGAAACCTGCTATAGCCAAAAGAATCTTTTTCAAATTCCAACAGAAACTCTTTGATCAGGCTAATAGCAATATCCAAATCCTCCCATTGATTATTAATCCGAGGGACAACATGGAGATTTATGTTAATAGTAGGTTTTCAAATAATTAAAGCAAACTGTTCGTTAATCAAAGAAAGTTGTGGCATAGAAAGATCTAAAATAATTAAACCCCAATCAGATACAGGAGTTTTTTTAATTTCTTCCTGTGACATTGAATTAGGCTGTCTAATTCCCTTAATTAAATGTATGTATTCAAGTATTCGTCTAGACAAATTAACAGAACTACCTATATAAAAACGTTTAGGGTCTTTCTTATTAATTAGCATGTAAACACCAGATACCCCTAAAAAAGAAAATTTAATAGACTCATAGCCTTCGTCCAAAGAATTGAATACAATAGGACAACTATCCAAACGGTCCCTGTTTTTTTTTAGCAACAGAGACCCTAAAGATCGACAGGATGAGCGACCGGTCGAAAATCCTTTTGCCCTACCTAAGGAATTAAAGGCTGGGTAGAACCCTGCCAAAAATAAGCGTCCCCTCTCTCGAAGAGAGAGGGAATGCATCCCCCCTCTCTTTTTGAAAAAAGACCAGAGAAGGGAGCAGCTAAAGGATTCTGAATCAATCCCGGTAAATAGCTTGATGGAAACAGGTATACTATTTAAACCTGCTTCAAAATAAGCAGCTATAGCTAACAGTGTTGTAAGAATTACTAAACTAGAAGTAATTAATTGTGATCCAGTGACTCCGATCTTTCTTCCAAAAAGACCGGAAACTATTGATCCTAGTAAGGGTAAAGTAATTATAGCTAAATACATTATTTGATATTCTATCTCTATACTTCCTCTGAATTGACAGAAAGCATCTAAAATTCCTGAACCAATTGCTGATTCTGCACCAGCTATTGCTATTATAGATATAGCAAAGGATTGGCCTAATATACCATCAAAGCTAAGTGAACTTACCAATATTAAGAATATAATAGCTAATGACATTATTGAGATTTGCATGAATTTTCATTATTTAATTTATAATATAACTAAAAGGCTGAAAGAATTAAGATAAAGAGTACTGTTTTGAAGGGAGAAATGTGTAACTAATACTCTTTCTTATAGAAGTATAATGAAATTCTTAAAGCGTCTTTCCCCCTCTCTTATCTTTGTTTAATAATAAAGAAAAAAAATAGAGGGCTGCTGAGCGAAGCCCTCCCTACATAATTATGCCACCCTAATAAAAAAAAATCATTTGATTTGTTTTTAAACTCCGCCTGTCGGAGACATGAGGTGAAGCACCCGACCAAGGTCCCGCTACACACCCCCAGCGGCCCCTCTCTCTTTGAGAGAGGGGCTGCCTCCCCTCCCCCGGGAGGGGACGCTTTGCTAGGAAGCAGGGAGTTGTAGGGTATGCATGCAGTCCTTTGCCAGAAAGAGGTAGCTCTAATAATTGTCATAAAAGTATAGATCTAGTAACAACAACAATAATATAGCGTTTTTCATAAACCCTTCCTTAAATATATAATTCCACCGCAGGAGGTTCGACCCGGGCGGAACATTGAAGATAATGTTACATAATTGAAAAGTTGTATTTTTTTCTTTCCACATTACATAACTAAAAAAAGTAGATCATATCATTATCCTTACTTTATTTCACCTTTGCTCTTACCCTAATTACGAGTAAAGCAAAGATAACATATGCAAAATAAGGATATTTGGCGTGTGATCGTTGAGGATTATTCTACGTTTGTTTTTCTTTATACCCTGCGTAGGCTAAAAAGATTACGACCAGGTTGGCTGAGCCCTGAAACAAAAAGAAATTTCCTGCTGATTGTACAACATGTTAGATTGTTACCTTATTTAATTTTCGGTACTAACACTTATTAGTAGTTCCCAGCATATAGCCAAAAGAACTTTATTATTCAGACTTTTAAGATACCTTTTAAGATACCTGAGAGAGAGCTACCCATCATATTCTGTATCGCACTCTATGAATAAAAAGAAAACATAGTATCGCCACTATGTGCCCCCAACTGAGGGAAGAAAGTAGTATTACTATATAAAAAAAGAGTGTAACTCCTTTAATACTTGGACTATATCTTAACCGATACTTATTCAGCAAGTAAAAGTTTCTTTCGTGTAGTCTCTAAGGAACCTACTTTAACCTAGGACAAAGCCACCCCAAGTTATTTGGTTTCCTGCTGATTACCTAGATATACTCAAGATTGTAACTAGCCTAATTGGAAGGCTAGTACCTAAGCCTTAGGTTTAATCCCCCCCTAGAGCCTAAGCCCTAAGGGTGAGGGATTCCAGCATATAGAAAGATTGGTTTGGGAGCTAATTCTATTTATTTTGACTGTATGCATGGAGTTGATTGTATCATCCATTTTTCACCTTGTAAAGTAACCCAATTATGGCCCCCCCTCCACCTATTACTCGCGTAATACGTGGAGGGGGGGCGTGTCAAGATTCTTTTTGATCAATTGTCATCTAACTTTGAAATGTTGTCTGGCTGCGTTGATTGATGGAAAGATTAATTCTTTTCCACTTTCGCTATAAAAGAAAACAGATTTACCACCTATTCCATATAGCGGAGATAGTGTTCC
The DNA here is from genome assembly GCA_008079325.1 of Morchella conica. Taxonomy (NCBI): domain Eukaryota; kingdom Fungi; phylum Ascomycota; class Pezizomycetes; order Pezizales; family Morchellaceae; genus Morchella; species Morchella conica. Next base: position 133,675 of record VOVZ01000068.1, on the reverse strand, counting down.
TTTCAACCCCTTAAATGGCCCTCCCCTCTGTTTATTTCCCCGGCCGGCTCCTTTGTCCCCCCCCCCCACGGCTCCAACTAGAGTAGTAGTTTGATGGGGGTGAAAATAAATGAGAGAGTCGCCGGCAGCCTCCCCACAGACCCTTACCCTGGCAGGGTAATGATGGGCGCAATTTTGAGGGTAGCCTGCCTTCCCAGGGGAGGGGTGCATGGGGCCCGTAGGGCCCCATGCACCCCTCCCTCGGGGGGGAGGCCGTGAATAGCCATTCTTCTTCTTAAATCAACGCTACTTCCAACATAACAAGAATTATCAATTTTATTAATAAACATATAGACACCTTTTTCATCCTTTAGTTTTTTATAAATATCTCTTTTACTAGCCTGAACGTCATCAAAAAACATTTCAAAGTCCCTCCCCTCCTTCATTTTTTCTTAAGAAAAAAACTTCTCTCTCTCTGAAAGAGAGAGAGAAGGTTGTTCGAGAGAGGGGAGGGGCGGCGCCATCTTTATTAAATCCCTCCCCACCGTTTATTTCCCCGGCCGGCTCCTTTGTCCCCCCCCCCCACGGCTCCAACTAGAGTAGTAGTTTGATGGGGGTGAAAATAAATGAGAGAGTCGCCGGCAGCCTCCCCACAGACCCTTACCCTGGCAGGGTAATGATGGGCGCAATTTTGAGGGTAGCCTGCCTTCCCAGGGGAGGGGTGCATGGGGCCCGTAGGGCCCCATGCACCCCTCCCTCGGGGGGGAGGCCGTGAATAGCCATTCTTCTTCTTAAATCAACGCTACTTCCAACATAACAAGAATTATCAATTTTATTAATAAACATATAGACACCTTTTTCATCCTTTAGTTTTTTATAAATATCTCTTTTACTAGCCTGAACGTCATCAAAAAACATTTCAAAGTCCCTCCCCTCCTTCATTTTTTCTTAAGAAAAAAACTTCTCTCTCTCTGAAAGAGAGAGAGAAGGTTGTTCGAGAGAGGGGAGGGGCGGCGCCATCTTTATTAAATCCCTCCCCACCGTTTATTTCCCCGGCCGGCTCCTTTGTCCCCCCCCCCCACGGCTCCAACTAGAGTAGTAGTTTGATGGGGGTGAAAATAAATGAGAGAGTCGCCGGCAGCCTCCCCACAGACCCTTACCCTGGCAGGGTAATGATGGGCGCAATTTTGAGGGTAGCCTGCCTTCCCAGGGGAGGGGTGCATGGGGCCCGTAGGGCCCCATGCACCCCTCCCCCTCGGGGCGGGCGCGATGGTTTATTTTGACCGTGGATAAATCTTTTTCCAGCCTTAAGATCAAAACACTTTCTCCCCGTAGTATTAACCCCGATAAATAATAACCAGAAATGCACTTTAGCTAATAATCTGTTGTAATCTAACCCTAATATTTTAGGTATTCAGAAGTACCATCCAGCATAAAGTGCAAACACAGCACCCATAGATAAAACATAATGGAAATGTGCCACAACATAATAAGTATCATGGAAAGCAATATCTAGTGAGGCATTTGCTAAGACCACTCCACTTAACCCTCCAACAGTAAACATAAATACAAATCCTAGTGCAAATAGCATAGGTGTTGTAAATTGTAATGAACCACCATAACATGTAGCTCGGGGTAGGGCCTTCGATCGTTTCAGATCTAGTTGGCTTTATGTTTCATAAAAAAAGTGATAGATATCTATATATTTTCACTTAAGTGCTTGTTTAAGGCACTGTCTATTACTAGTAACCCGGACCATTCCTTCATATTTCATATAATATATTCTACTTGTTATATTACTTAGAAATAGTATGGCATCTGGCCTCTACGCTTTTAGATAAAATAAATAAAATTATTTATTTTACTCAATAAACCTTTAATTTATTGAATTATACTTTCGTATAACCACTTAGTTCGACGATAATCCCTCATAATTTATATTCTTATTTAAGGATGTCTCTCGAGTTTGCCATATTAACAATAGTTTGGCGTACGGTAGTGCGCACAAACCTGCCCCACTGGGGTGGCGGAGCCGGGAATAAATTTAATTTTATTTATACTTTTTTACCTAATACTTTATATTTCATAGAATTATCCATGTATGGTAAAAGATTATGTAGATTTTTTTTTATAGATTTACTTTTTATATAAAGAACAGGATAACCTCTTTGTGTGTGTAAAGAACATTCAAGATTAAATTTTATCATTAATATATTCATAATAAAAACTACTTCTTTTACCGTAAAACTATCTGTTTGAATTCTTACACCAGAATTATAAGTACCATCTCCCATGATTCAGTGAGCTAAAGCTTCTCATGATAACAAATCAAATAAATTAGACGGTATTATTTTTTTATTGTCTACATAAAAATTATTATATAATTCTGTTATACAAGGTAAAGTTCGTGTTGTAAAACCTAATCCTATATGTTCTTTTTTATGTACAATTGTTCTAGTTGTATAAGGACCTTTAGAACAATAATGACTTAATTTGGAAAAAACAAAATAAAAATATTCAATATGTTTAATTGTTTGTTTAAATTGTAATCTAGCATCACCTTTATATGATCTACTTATATTAGCATCTGAAAGAAGAATACCTATAAAAACAGGAAAAAGGTTATTAGGTATTAGAATGGATTTTCTTTCTAAAGCTGTGAACCTTGGATAACCTACAGTAGAAGAAAGATTAGAACCATAGGGTACGAGTGCTTTAGATGTATAAATATTGTTTAAATCTTTATTACTATTGTGTTTGGTCATATAAGTCTTACTAAAGGACTTTGACAACCAACTGAAAATCTTAATTCCTGTAGGAACTGCAATAATTAGTGTAGCAGCTGTGAAATACGCACGTGTATCGACATCTAAACCTACTGAATACATATGGTGCGATTAGTTTTATATGTAACGTTAAATTATTAACCATTTTACTGCAAATATGGCGAAAATATGTTACACGTTTGTATATAAAACCTGTGGACTATATCTTCATCTTTAAGCGAGTTTGCTACCTGTTTTACCTGTAATACTATTTGTTAGGTTAATTTCCTTTTTAATCTTTATAATCTCATTAAGTCCTTGTTCTGTTAAGTGTGATTCCTCACACACTAACTTGTGGACTGAAACTCATTTATCAAATGATATTTGTTTTTTAGTTTTCAGTCTAAAAATATTTAGATATTCAATTATAGGTTTAACTCTAACAAATGAATTAGTTTCAACACGGTACATAGAGCTATAATCCCCTCCTGCGAGTTTTCTGTGACTTAATATCATGTCTCATTGATTTTTAATAAATAATAATGTGTTTAAGCTATCTTTTTGGTCTATCATAAATCTTAGCTTAACTTGATAGCCTAAAGTCATAGCTTTTCTCTTAAACAGAGTAACATTAAAACAACCCTCGGCGTCAATTAATCCGGATAACCAAGCGTTAGATAATAAAGGGAGTACATTGCTAGTTATACTAGTTATATTTAGAAGATCCAATCACTTATTCAATTGAATTTTTCTTTTGTCTAATACTAAATTCCCATTGAATAAATGGGCTAGAGCAAGAATACCCTTTTTATCGTCAACTAAAAATCTACTAAAGGAACCATATGTTCTCACTCTCCCAAAACCTAAAGTTTCATGGACGTGATTTAATATAGATATTTCCTTTTGAGTTAATACAAACCGAGGTCTGTCGTTTGTATGCCCTGTAAGAATAGCACCATCACCTTCAGAAAACCCAATGAATCATGTTAACCAAGCATCAGAAACAACCTCAGGGGTTAAGCCTGTAAATGCTCTAAATTCTCTAAAATTAAAAGATGTTTCGCGTGTAGTCTCTGAGGTTCTCTTGTCTGTTTTTTTATCATCACCCTTTTTATCAGATTTTGCTGATGTATGAAAACGAACCAAAGTTCTTTTTATTACCCACCAAATCTTCGATTTGGGGGTAGACAGGCTAACGAACAAGATAGCCATTACAAAGACTAAACTCGTTAAACAAAGATTACCTGCTGATTGAGCAAAATATATAGAATTTTCACTATACAAAGTATCTATACACATTAAGCTTTTCCAGCACACAGCGAAATTTATTACCTCTACCTCACGATAAAGGAAAGCCACCACTTGACTTCAGACAACAAATCCTAATACACCTATAGACATCATTGCGTAGCTACAATTTATAATAAAACGTACACTTACTTTATATACCTATTTTGTTTATAAAGTCCCTCCCCTCTCTTCTTTTTTTTGTACAAAAAAAAAGAAGAGAGGGGAGGGGCGGCGCTTCTTTTTTTTGTTTGTGGCCCCCCACCTTGGCGGCGGGCGCCCCCCTCAATTTTGACCAAAAATATTAAATATTTTTGGGTCGCTTACGCACCGGGGCGCGCCCCAGTAAAAAAAGTTGGGACTCCCCCCTTCGCTGCAAAAAAAAGGGGCCCTAGGTGGGGAATTTATGCATGAACTTCGTTCATGGCTTGGGGTTAGGTTTAATTTCTATTTTAACCTTTGAGCGTTCATTTCGAAACTCAAAGTTTTGATTAGAGTTAAACCCTCCAGAGTCAAATGCTTGTTTGATTCTATCATTAACATACATTGTTTAAAACACAGATAATCTTTTGATTTTAAACTTTCAAGTGGATAAATATCAAAATGAGGAATTATTTTTTTTAGGATAGACAATTTATCTTGGACTATAAAATCACATCTAGGTGTGTTTAAGTTAGATCTTTTGTGTACGAAACCACAACCAAAAAACTTTTCTAACAACTTAATAAGTTCAATATCTTTACTATGTTGAGTAACACGGAAAACATAATATATTTTTTCGCCTGAAACACAATCTTTAGCCGATTTAACATAGATAGAAAATCCCCCATCACCAGCATCCGCGCGCGTAGCGCGCGAGATGCATCTACTCTCTCTCTCCGAGAGAGAGAGAGGGATGCTGTAAACCCTGATACTCAGTATGGATTTAATTGGTCAGGTAAATCAAAAGTAGGTTTAGTATAAGGTATTATATTAGGATAATGCTTTAAAACTTTCTTCGACATACCTCTGTTAATAGAAGCATAGTAAGTAAGAATTGTTAAAAACCCTGATAAATTCAAATGATCTTTGTTTGTCATCATTTGAACAACTTTAGACCATAATAAGAAATCTGCTCTTTTTTGACAAATAAGCGGATATTTGGAAAAATGAGGAATAATCTTATCATTAATGTCTTTCACATTCGTTACTCTATAAACAGATATTTTTCTGTTCAATCTAGTATAAACAGATCCTACCCCAAAAAAAGATTGCAATGTATTTAAAATTTCTGTGTCCTTTTCGTGTAAATTAATTTCAAATGAAACTCTTACCTTTCAACTCAAAGATTCTGTAATTTCCACTATAACGGAAAAACAACCTTCAGCATCCGTGAAACCAGTAACCCAGTAGGGATGAAGAGAGTTTGAAAGATCAATTTTCGACTCTGGATTAGTAGAGAAAGAAGTCTGGGATGATAAACCAATGGGGAGAGCAAATAAACAAGTAGCTTCGACAAAAGCAGAATTTAGGAGCAGGGCGGAGTCCCATGCATACAGGTAAAAATAAACCAAAGTAAGTAAATAAAAACGAAGAGAGGGGTTTATTGCCACACCTGAGAATAATGCTCTGAATACTACACCAATACCTACACCTACTCCAATGAAGCCTGTTAGAACAAATCCATTACCTAAAATATTTAAAACTTGTACCCTGAAAAAATTATATATTATATTGGAGAATAGCCTCCTTAATCTGAATACACCTGATTATTGTTAACATCCTTTACATTACATACATTCCTAAACCAATTTCCAGGTATGGTACATCTGTAAAAGGGTCTCTTATAGAAATATAATTCTATTATTTCGTCAAATTAAAGTTTATAAATATAATTGATCTTCTTTCTTTTCTATGTTTACTATTAACAGTTTACAAAAAAAACAAGGCCGGAGCCGAGCGGTTTTTTATATTAATTAGCGAGGGAGGAGGAGTTGTATACAACTCCTCCTCCCTTGCGTCTCGCGCGCTACGCGCGCGGACGCTTCTCTCCCATCTTGAGGCAGAACTAATTTTATAGTGTACGTTTATTTATAAAAAGTTGGACTATACCTTAATCATCCCCCCCGGCTCCGGCTCCAATATAATATATTGCATAATATATTATATTGGTGATATGTGAGGACCCCTGCTAGCCAAGCCCTCGGAGCCAGCATGAAGTCTGCTGCGCCCCTAAGGTTTCTATAAATCTTTTCTTTTTTTTGTTAAAAAAAAGAAAACCTCTCTCTCGAAGAGAGAGAGGGCCGCTCGAGCGGGGCATACGGGCTAGCGCCCCCGTTAGGGGGCCAAATATTAAATATTAGGGGGACAGACCGAAAAGTGGACCGGGCGCTTTGCAAAGGCCAGAGGCGGTGATGATCCTTCACGTGTAGTCTCTAAGGATCCCTTTGTAAACCAAACCTCAAAAGATACCCCCTCTCTTAATATTTTTTCAATAATAAAATAAAAATAATAGTTGCGGCCTGCCTACGAAGTTGGCCGGCCGGTAAAAAAAAAATATGAGCGTCCCTCTCTCTCTGAGAGAGGGAGGCATCTCGCGCGCTGCGCGCGCGGGACGCTGCCGACCAAGGCCGAAGTTGGCCGGCCACAAATTGGTTTACCAAAAATATAAAATATTATTGGGTCGCCCTTTGGGCGCACCGGGGGACCGGTTATTGGAGAAAGTTAAATGTTCAATAAGGTTTCCTGCTGATTGTTCATTGTTATAAACCCCTACAATATTATTGTTGGTGTTTCAATATAAATTTTTTGAAACAAAGCTTTTTTACTAGAATTATCCTTTTCCTAACTAAGCCCCCCAGCCTCCTTGGCTCCACGAAATGTGGGAATTAACCTAAAGCGGAGGGAAACGACCGGAAGTAAAGTAAAGGGAAGGGATTATAGTATCTTGGTTATTAGAAGTTCCCAGCACATAGTGAAGATTCACTAAAATTTTTCGACCAGGTCGCTCATTCTGAGCCTGGTTGCTCACACTAAAAAAAATAAAAGTGGGCCTACATTTGACCATTCCAAGATACTATTCAATTTAATGAAAATGGACCATCTCTTTGTCAACTAAAAAAATACTCAATATCTATTACTTTCCCCCCCCCCCCCCGGGCGGCTCCACGGCTCCAACTATTACGCGTGTAGTAGTTGGAGCCGTGGAGCCGGGGGGAGGCCCGAAGGCCAGTTGTAGGGTTTATTTAGATACTACTTTATCCCATTTAACAGTAAAATTTTTTCAAACTTTACCTAATACTGAATCAGGTGTTGCTTTATGCGCATGTAACGCTCTAAGCTCATAAAATTTATTAGCCATACTTAATCTAACTTTTTTCTCGGATCTACAAGCATTAGCTTTAAAATAAGTATTAACTAAAGATAATACTTCATCTTTTCTAAAACAGGTTCATTTAAATGCACCTACTTTAACCATAGGGTATATAGTACCTCCATATAGTTCAACTAAAGCATCCAATATAAATCTATTTTTCTGAGATGCAGTAATAAATAATTGACCAGATTTATCATTCATATAAATACTTCCATCAGAATCAAAAAATCCAGCAAACCAACCGTTATTATAAGTTAAAGGTTTAGGGTCAATCAATTTTATACCATAGTTATCACATATTTTACCTAATTGAAGAATTCGGGCAGGGTTTCTAATTAAACCATTTATAGAATTAATTAGATTTAACATTCCTGTTTTATGGTGTAATCTATATCTTAAATGATTGTCACCAGCCCGTAGCTTAACTGAACCACCAAATTTATCTTTAATTTGATATAAACAATGTTTATCTCTTAGTTCCATAACTATTTCTAGACTAGAATATCCTTTTTTTGATAGTTGAAAACACCCATCTCCGTCGATTAATCCTGCTAATCATTCGTTAAAAGCGTCCCCCCTTCTACGAAGGGGGGAGGCAGCCCTCTCTCTCTCTAGAAGAGAGAGAGAGAGGGCCGCTTTTCTATTAGCATTATTACCATCTGTAAATTTAGGACTACTATTGTTATTATTATTAATACTTATTTTAGTATTAATTTTAGTATCCGTTGGCTGCATGCAGCCACTATTAATGTCAGTATCATTAGTGAGACATACGACCGGGTCGAGTATTTTTCTATTATTTTTGTTTAATTTCATTGCCCGGAGGGCTAGTGAAATTAATAAACAAGTTGACACAAACATATGGCCTCTGAAATTCCTACTCACTGATAATAATAATTTTTCATTTTTAAAAAATGAATTAATAAACAATTTTGTCTCACTTATTTTTAAATTGTATTCATTGGTTGAATTTATCAATTTTATTGACACATAAATCACTATGATGCTGCAATAGATAAAAATCTTTTATTAAATTAATCTTTGAAGCTTTACTAGATTTTAAAGGAAAATTTTTAAAATAAACATCTACTAAATTTAATACTTCTTTTTTTCTAAAAATAGAAAATTTAAACGCTTCTACTTTAGGGCTAAGTATAAAAATTTTTCCACCATACAAACCTTGTAACGGTTCTAGTAAATATTTATTCTTTTGGGTGACACTAATAGTTAATTGTCATGACTTTTCATCTATATAAATTGAACCATCGCTATCTACCAAACCACTAAATCAACCATCATTATAAGTTAAAGGTTGAGGTTCTACAAGTTTTATATTATATTTTACACATATCCTGTTTAGTTGAAGCATTCTTAAAGGGTTCCTAATTAAACCATTAACATCATTAATTAAATTGATTAAACCTTTAGGGTTTTGCAATTTATATTTCAATGCATTAGATCCTGCTATCTCTTTAATAAACCCTCCATATTTATGTTTTATTAAGTATAATAAGGATTTATCGTTTATATGCTTTACAATCTTTAAACTAGAAAAACCTTGTTTAGTAGTATGAAATTGACCGTCTCCATCTATTAATCCCGCCAATCATTGGTTAAATTTAGTTTGATCGGTTTTGTTAATTGCAGTTGAATAATATTTTTTATTCCCTGGTGTAGAGATACTTACACTTACTAGGTTTTTTGTTTTTCTACCCTTATTCATTCGTGATTTTATTTGTTTAATCTCTGCTAACGACTCTTTAGTTAAAGAAACATAAGTATTCCCCTTTAGTAGCCCTCCCCTCCGTCCAACTACTACGCTAGTAGTAGTTGGATGAGAGGGGAGGGGCGACGCCATAATTTTTTTTAAATCTAAGAAATCTAAGTATTTTTCACTTTGAAGAGGGTACTTATCAAAAAATGGGATAATCTTACATCTAATATCCTCAAATTTAGTTACAACATAATCACCGTGTAAAGGCGTAGAAAGTCTAACACAATATCTTCCACACCCAAAATAATCTACCAAACTATTTAATAGTTCTGCATCTCGTACATGTTGTGTTACAAAAAACCTAAGATTAACTGAATCACCTTTGGAGGTTTTTGTAAATCTCACATTAAAACAACCTTCAGCATCTACGAAACCTGATATTCAATATGGGTCTGGGATAGTTATATTAGGGACTTGAGGTCTTATAAAAGGAACAACATCAGGGAAAGCTGCTCTTAAATCTTCAGATAAACCTTTATTTAATGCAGCTCTGATAGAGACTATTTTTTTTAAACCTTCAGGTGTTAAATGCTCTTTTCGTTCCACTAATTCTACAGCTTGTCTAAATAACTGATAATCCGACCATTTTTGTGTTATCAAAGGATAATTATTAAAGTGATTAACAATAACAAGTATATCTTCTAAAGCACCAACTCAATATTGTACGTAATTTTCAGATACTGCTGTAAGTCTACCAACCCCAAAAAAATCTCTAATCTTTTCTAATAAAGCGTCCTCTCTCTCTCGAAGAGAGAGAGAGAGATGCAGCCCCTCCCCTCTCTCTCAGAGAGAGAGAGAGGGGGGGGCCGCTCTATCTCTTGAGTGTAAATTTAATCTAAAAACTAATTCTACACTATAATCATTATTCCTGTTAGGTTTAGGTCTAACATTAATAAGAAAACTACCATCACCATCTGTAAAACCAGTAACGAATCAAGGATTTAATTTGCCGGTATTATTGTGTAAGGGTCTTAATTGTTTAAATATTTTCATTTTTGGTCTTTTGACAAATGAATTAAAAAAATTATTATTACTACGAAGTGTAAACATGAAACATATGGCATCTGAAATTTCTACTCACATGCTTAACCGGAAAAATTTTGTTATTTCAGATTTGAAGTTTTCACTTCGTGCTTTGGTTATCTGCGGATTGTTCAATATTACAAAAATTGTTACTATAAAGGAATATATAATATTTCTTACATTATTAGTATTTTGTAATAGCGAATTGTTATAACAATTCTTGAATTCCCTGCATATAGTTTGTTGCATTAATTGTAATATTCCAATTAAAGGGCCATCTTGACCGAATACATTTTTGTTTGAACTAGCAGAAATAACTGTACTAATAATACCAAAACCAGGTATAATTAATATATAACAAGAATTTTTTATTAATCGAATAGTTTAAATAATTATATAAATCTATTCTTTTTTTTTAATACTCAAGAACTTAACATCCTTGTTAGGACTTTATCTTAAACCGCAGTAGTATCACTAAATCTGTTCATCATTTATTTTTTTTTAATTTAATAGTAACATTTTTTGTATTATATTCGACCAAGGCGTCTATATTTCCTTTTTCCCGCTTGCGCCCACCCTTATACTACCCCCCCCCCCCCAATTGTCCTCATCTCCATTTATGCGTCCGCCCCCCCCCCCCCCCTCCCATCCAACTACTACACGCGTAGTAGTTGGATGGGAGGGGGGAAATAAATGGAGATGAGGAGTAGGACGGACAGGGCATGCAGACCCACACCTCGGATCAATTGAGGAGGAACAAGGGGCGGTTAGCACCACCCCTCACAATCCCCCCCTCTTCCAACCATCTTCTATCGCCAGTCCCCCCATTTATTTCCTTATGGAAATAAATGGAGGGAGGGGTCAGATCGGTTGGAAGGGGGTGAAGCTACCCCCCCCCCTTTTCCTAATATGTCCCCCCCCTCTCTTAATATTTTTTAATAATAAAATAAAAAATAATAAAGAAAAAAAATATGAGAGAGGTGGCCCCCCCCCGGCTCCCCCCTGCTTTGCTGGTCCACTTACGTAGTAAGTGGATGGCCTTCGCATGGTGAGAGGGGGGAGCCGGGGGCGGAGCGGCACACCACGTGTGTGGGGGGCAGCCCATAAAAAAAGGTTGGGCCACCACCCAGCTAATTTTTTTTGGGAGGCTAGATCTAATGAGTAGCCGCCCGGTAATAAAAAAAAAAGAATTTGTTTTTTTTTCCGTACAGACCCTTAGCCTGTAAGGTAATGGGCTGTGCGTAGGTGGCAACGTAGGGGGAGTGCTGCACCCTCTTCTCCGAAGGTGGGCGCATGCAGACATGCTGCATCTGCACCCCCCCTCGCAAATTAAGTATGATTAGCAGGCTTTTAATGACCTTTTCTTTTTAATTTTGGTTACAAAAATTAAAAGAAAAGGGGAGACCGTAGGTACATGAACAGAAATAGGTTTAATTCTTAGCCGCATCTCATCCCCCCCGGCTCCATTGGAGCCGGGGGATGTAATTGGCCATGTATTTATTGCGATTTCGTTGCGTAAAGTCTCTGAGGTTCCAGTTTTGTTTATAAATATGTTATAAAATAGATATATAAAACTGTTACCTGCTGATTTACTTCATCGTTTTAACTTTTTTACTGACGGGCTAAAGCCGTCCGCTGATAATTTAAGATGGAGTATTTAAAACTAAATATCGAAGTAGTCCCAGCATATAGCAACGTTAAGAAGCCTATATATTTTTATCTCCCCAGAAGAGCGTCCCCCCTCATAGGGGGGATGCGTCCCACCTCCCCCTCTGAAACCCTCCCCACCGTTTATTTCCTTATGGAAATAAAGGAGAGGGGAGGGGGGGCGAGGGGGGGGTGGGCCGCAGCTATATTCCTGCTTGTACCCTACCCCCCCCCCGCCAGCAGAGCAGCCCCCCAAATATTTAATTTTAGCCCCTGCGGGGTTATAAATTCCCCTCTCTCTATTTTTTTTTAATAATAAAATAAAAATAATAAAGAAAAAAAATAGAGAGGGGGCCTCCTTCGGAGAGCCAGGAATTTTTTTTACCCCGTAGGCTCGCTCACTTGGAGCCGGCCGGCCGGCCGGTAATAAAAAAATAATTTGATTTTTTTTAACCGGCGGGGGGGTGAAGGGGTGTGGGTGAGGTGCTACCCCTTATTCAGCAACCAAGGTCCGCATCGGCGCAGCCGATGTTGTGGGGTGTGCATTTATATTCAGACCTGGTCGCCTCCACATCCTCCGGATACCGGGACTTTTTTTATTACTTACTTACTTACTTACGCTGCGAAGCAGCGGAAAAAAATATGCACATCCTTCGTATAAGCGTAGCCAAAGGCGCAGGGAAACTTGCTTCGCTTATGGAAAGGGAATGTGCAAGAACCCGACCTGGTCGGTATCATTTTCAACAAGATGTTTATTATGTTTACTTAAAATTTCACTATAAGTTGTAAACTCAGTTTTTTTCATATATTTACAATATGTCTTTCTTCATTTTAAATAATTAACATACTTACTAGATAATAAGTGATATTTATCAAAATAACTAATAGCTTTTTTAGCTGATCCAAAACTAGTTGAAGAGTAGTAATGTCAATCTTCAGTTTTACGACCAAGGCCCCTCGTAAATCCACCCAAGAATTTGGCGATTTTATCAATTAAAATAGATTCTTTTCCTGAAATTTGGAAAGCGAAATGTACTCCTGTTATGGGTATAATATCATTTCGACTCTGAGGCACTTTAATTTGAAAACTACCTCGGGGACATACAGAGTCTGCATGCAGGCTCTGATGGCCTTCAGCCAAAGCAGCATCTGAAAACCCTGCTAACCAATGATTAACTAAATTATCTGAAGAATTTAATTTAAAACCTATTTGGCTATTTAATAAACTATAACGAGGTTGACTTAAAAGTATATTAATTTGTCTTAATTTATTCTCCGATCGAATCTTTCCGTTTATCAAAAAAAGTACTTTTTCGATACCTTCTTTATTACGTAAAGAATAAAGAACAGCCTTTTTATTTTTAAAAATAGAAACCTTACCTGAGCCTATTATTTTTTTTACATAATAAGCGAGTGAAGCATCTAAAATATTAAAAGATATAGTAATAGAAAATGGACTAATATAGCCATTCCCGTCTATTAATCCAGCTAAATAATGACCAAATTCCTTATCCCCTTTAGGTTTTAAATGAACAGGTGCATGAATACTAATCCATTTAATAGTAGCTCTTGCATTATATGACCCACCCCCGCCTTTGTCCACACCTCCGGTGAGGGGGGAAATAGGCGCATGCAGTGCGGAGGGTCCCTTAAAATATAAGCAACGCTCCGCGGAGCCCCCCACCCTCCCCTCTGCTTGTCGGAGACATGAGCGGAGGTTGTGGCCGTGGGGGTCTTGAGAGGGGGAGGACTGTTCCTTTACCCTAGCCCCCTCTGGGGTAGGGGAAGCTAGCAAAAAATGGCTGCATGCAGCAGGAATAGTGCTACATGCAGGCAAAAAATTTGTTGTATTATAAATAAAAAGAGTAATAAAATCTGCCACTCCGCTAGCTCCGCTGCGAATGTAATAGTTAATAAAAGTAGTTATTTTTATATCAATTTCGACTTCTGGGTGCTATAATATTCTTAATATTATTTGGACCATATCTTTATCTTCACCCAAGAACCCCCCCCATCAAAGACCCTCCCCACCGTTTATTTCCTTATGGAAATAAATGAGAGGGGAGGGGGGGCGCTGGGGGTTTGGGTATGGGCCATAAAAATTTTATGGGCATAAATAACCCCCTCCCCTCTCTTCGCTCTCAAAGACCCTCCCTCTCTACCTACTATTCACATAGTAGGTGGAGAGGGAGGGGGCCGCGATGAGAGGGGAGGGCGGGGTTCGAAGTCATCCAACTACTACGCGAGTAGTTGGAAGGGGGCGCCGAGTTTATTCCTCAAATTTTGATCATTTGTCATAAAAAATTTTCCAACTACGGTATAAAAGACTATTTTCTGGGGCTGTGTTCGCCTTTAAGTCCTTTAATTCATAATATTTTGGAATTAAATGGAGTCTACTTTTTTTACCTGATCTAGAAGGGTATTTTTTGAAATATTCAATTATATTTAAGATAGTTTCTCTTTTTGTGACATACCATTTAAATGATTCATATTTACCTCTATCAATACAAATAGATCCTCCATAAAGTTCAACTAAAGGTTCCAAAATTTGAGTAGTTTTTTGAGTGGCAGATATAGATAATTGGGTATTAGTTTTATTAATAGAAATTGTTCCATCAGAATCAAAAAATCCAGCTAATCAACCATTATCATAGGTTAATTTTGAGGGAAAGATAAATATTAACCCATAATGATCACAAATTTTGTTTAACTGGATCATTCTATTTGGATTTCTTATTAAACCATTTACATCATTTATTAAGGATAATAAGCCTGCTTTATGATGTAATCTATATCTTAATGCATTAGCGTTAGATCTTAACTTAATAGAACCTCCATATTTATTTTTAATGATATTTAGGCAATGTTCGTCTCTAATCTCCATAGTAATTTCGAGACTAGCATAACCTTTTTTTGATAATATAAATGTTCCATCACCGTCAATTAAACCAGCTAATCACTCGTTAACAACTTTTTTCTCAGAATTCGAATTAGAATAAGATAACAAACGTATGGCCTCTGAAGTTCCTACTCACGAGCTAAGCGCTTTGGTTACTTGCGGATTGTTTAAAACACATCTTGAAGTTTTTACTTTTGAGGTGTATTGAGTACAGCTTACTACAAAAGTATTCAATAGATTAATCACTTCCCCGCTTATAGTTTGTTGCATAAATATTATATTTAAGGGCCACATTTGACCGAAGAATCCGATTTCATATTCTATAATCATTTCTGCACCCTTGATTATAAAACCTAACTAAAGATACTATTCAATACCCTCGTTAGCCTTTTACTTGCCTTTCGGTAATAAAAGAGAAAGCCGACTGTACATTAAGCAGCATCTCAGCCACCCACCGGTGAGGCAGTCTGTAGCGGTCTCTTAGAAAACCGACGGTCTTGGCCTGGGTAGCTTTGACCGTTCCACCAGTATAGCCCTTGCACTTTGTTATTTTCTTCTAAGAGTTACATAACAAGTTTAACTGCAAGAACTAGGGGGTCTGGTATATTAATTATATTCACTAAATAAAGTCTTACTTACTTTTACATCTGCCTTAAATAGTTTCATAGCTTTGACTAAACCCACCCCTTTTTTCCGCAATAAATTATACAGGTTTATTAATTTGTTTAGATAGATCTATTAATTCTAGTCTAGTAGTAGAATTTAGATGATCTCCATTTACTAAACTCCCCCCCCCCCCCAACCATCTTCTATCGCCACTCCCCCCATTTATTTCCTTATGGAAATAAATGGAGGGAGGGGTCAGATCGTTGGAGGGGGAGGCGGCGCCGAGAATGGAGCGTTTTTCACTTATAATAACTATCCTTTTTCTTAGAATGTAGACTATATTTATCAAAATAGGAAAATAACCCTTTACTGTTTTTTACACCATTAACTCTATATTCTCAAACATTTGGAGCAGAGTGTGAAACTACTGAACCAATAGCGTCCGCGCGCGTAGCGCGCGAGATGCATCCCCCCCGATAGGGGACGCTAAATTTTGGCTAAAGAGATTCATAATACCTCTCTCATTTTTTTTTTTATGCTTATGCGGAGTCCTTCTTGGGCAAAAAAATAACTTCATGGGGACCCCCCCAGGGGTCCCAATAAGGCTGTTCGGGAGAGAGAAAGGGGACGCCCAAATTTTTTAGCATCTCATTTCTGAGTCAAGATATATCTGATTCTAAATGCAGAACTATTTGATAACAATGAAGCAGTAAAAGACCCTTCACCATCTGTTATATCCGCAAATCAAGCATCGTTTAAAGAAGGAGATACACAATCCTTCGATGGTGAGATAGTAGTAAGATTTTTTTTAAAGTTTTTCATTAAAAATTGAAAGAAAAGTTAAAAATCTGGCACATCTTGTAGGAAAGACCATATTTCCATTAAACAGTAAACAGCTAATCTATCTTAAATCTATCTTTGTAAAGCGTCCCCCTGCTCTGCAGGGGGATGCAGCCCTCTCTCTAGAAGAGAGAGAGAGGGCCGCTGTTTATTTTTTAAATAATTCCTTATTGTAGTGTGATTTGTTTCAAGTCCTATTGCAGCTTTACGAACAGAATCATATAAGGTTGTCTCACCAGTTTGGATGTCAGTAACCTCGACCTTTCTACCTGCCACCGGGTTTTTAGCCTTGTAGATTGAAAAGCGGCCCCCCTCTTTGTTAGAGGGGGGGGCTGCAAGGGGCGCGCTGCGCGCGCCCCCTCGCTTTAATTTTTCTCTTAGCCTTCTCTGAATGCAGACGTCCAAGCCTAGCAGCTGCGATTTTAACCAAAGTTTCCTCTGAGTGTTTACGACCCAGACGCGATTCTCTTAATTTAGCTAGAGTTGTCTCTGAAAATACACGACCGATTCCAGCTTCTGACATCTTAGCGGCCCATCGGCTTTGCCGATGGGCTGCGTCTCGCGCGCTCCGCGCGCGGACGCTTTAGTTTACTCTGAGTGTAGACGACCCAGTCTACTAGCTGCATCCCCCCCTTCGGGGGGACGCCTTTGCTTCTTCTGAGTGTTTACGGCCTAAGGGTGACCCTGCTGTTTGTAAAATGTTATATTGTGGTTTTAAAATATCGATATAGTGTTGTTCTCTAGCTACAGCATTAGATGGTTCACAATATTCAAGTATTTCTAAAGTAAAATTGGAATGCCCATATTTTATAATAGCGGCCCCCCTCATTTGAGGGGGCTGCAGCGGGCGCGCTACGCGCGCCCGCCGCTTGATAGATAAGGCTAATATATTTACAATTTTGTAATCTTTTTCCATAATACTGGTTTAATCTTTTTGGTAGATCTACACTACTACCTATATACATTTTTCCGTTTAATTTGTTAGTTCAACGGTATACTCCTGCTTTACGACTATTTTCATCTAAAATGGATTTCTTTTGTTTAACAGGATTAGAATAAATAACAGCAGGAATAATACACGCCTTGGTCAAATATTCAAAGTAAAAGTCTAAGTCATAACAGGAAACCAAATGTAAAGAAATGTAACCTAAAATTATTATAAATAATAAACAAATAAGTCCGCAGATTAAAAAGAGATTTTTAGTATCTTGAACGACAAATCTATGTGTCTTTTGTTTTGAAGATTGTACAATTACTTTACCAAACCCTAGAGTATCTTTAATATAATTTAAAACCTGTACATCTAAAGTGGACTGAGTAACAACAAATGATAAATCTCCTCTTTTAGCGTCCGCGCGCGTAGCGCGCGAGATGCATCCCCCCTACGGGGGACGCTAAAATGAAAGAACCTTCTCCTTCCGAAAATCCAATAAACCACTCTAAAAACTTTTCTTTTTTATTAAAAAAAAAGAAAACCTCTCTCGAAGAGAGAGAGGGCCGCTCGGAGGGCCTTCTTTTGAAGGTTTTGTTTGATTAGGGTAAAGCGTCCCCCCCCCGTAGGGGGATGCAAGGGGGTGCGCTGCGCGCGCCCCCTCGCTCAGTGAGCTTAGTGTAAAATGGTAAAAAAATTAAAAGTATTTCTACTTGATGCTAATATAATTACTAAACCTGTACATTCTATTTATCTTCAGAAAAGATGTTGGTACAGAATAGGATCTCCTCCTCCAGCAGCTTCGAAGAATGAAGTGTTGAAGTTACGATCAGTTAAAACCATAGTAATTGCACCGGCTAATACTGGGAGAGATAATAATAATAAAACAGCTGTAATAACTACAGCTCAACCAAATAGTGCTAATTTATGTAATCTTATTCCAGGACTTCTCATATTTAGAATTGTAGTGATGAAGTTCATAGCACCCAGAAGTGAACTAACTCCAGATAAATGTAATCCAAATATAGCTAAATCTACACTAGCTCCACTATGACTTTGGATACCTGATAATGGTGGGTAACATTATATTTATAACCTCATATTTCGATATGCTCCTTCTTCACATAATAATAAGCAAAGAGAATTTAAATATAAATTACCTTAAAAGTATATATTTTCGAAATACTATCGTTATATCCATCATTCACATGATGGTTTGGACTATACCTTCATCCAAATCCATTCTATTTATTATCTTTTTTATTAACTTGAAATTTTTCATTTAATCTAATTTTTCTTAAAACTCTTATATTTTCTCTAATTTTACTCAATTTTTCATAATTACCTTTATGTTTTACAAAAGATCTTGCTCAAATTCTAAATTCTACAGATTTCATACCTTTCATAGTATTATTATAATAATCTATTATATTAGAAATAGCACGTGAATTTGTAGTAACTACTGTATAATATGTTTTTTTCTTACTTACACTTATACCCAGTATAAGAGCGGCCCCCCTCCGCAGGAGGGGGGATGCAGCCCCCCCCCCTCTCTCTTAAGAGAGAGAGGGGGGGGCCGCTATAGCTTTTAAAACTATAGGATCTAATTTCTGAGTTATTTCAAAAGCATGAGTTATACGACTAGAATCTTTACTTACAAGATAAAAACTACCTTCTGCTTCAGTAAAACCTATAAGTCAATATTTACTCATTATGGATTTAGCTTCATGAGTATTATTAACTTCATAATTTATTGCTTTTCAAGCAGGAGAAATATAGTCTGTCGGCATTTGTTCACTTTGTAATTTTAGTAATAAATTATCTTTATCTTTTGTAGATAAATTAGGATTTTCTAGTATTTCATATGCTTTTTTAAATTTTTGATATGAAAAAATTTTACTAGTTAATAGAGGATATTTATCAAAAATAGGAAGTATTATAGAACCTATATTTTTTCTATCTCTTATTCTAAAATCCCCTTTATTACAATTAGCATCTATGTGAACTGAACCTACACCTAATTGCTTTTTAATGTAATATAAGATTCTTAAATTATAAGTACTTTGAGTTAATTTAAAGAAAAGAGTTCATTTTCCTTCGGCTACTCTAATGATAGAAAAACTTCCGTCACCATCTGTAAAACCGACTAATCATTGATGAAAATTATCTTTGTTTTCATAATATTTAGATTTATTAATTGATTTAGAATGGTCATATATTTCTATATTATTTGGATGCTCTACGTTTAGTCTCTGATGGGAATTTAGCATTAATATATTTTGTTCCCAGGCGTATTGTCTTGTACTTATATTTTTTATGCTTTGAATATAAAAATATAAGAATACTATTAACATTATTACTACTTCTAATAAAAGTGAGTAGCTAATAGTACAAGTTATGAAAACTACAAGGATTTCACCTTAATCAGAATATATCGAAAATATGAGGTTATAAAAAGTGTTAGTAACATCATTTTAATTTAATACAAGTAAAATTAAACTACTCTCTTTTATGTAGACACAAAAGACTAGGACTATATTAATAAAAAATCCTAGGTTTAACTTAAAACTAGCGTTACATGCAACAAATCACTTTGTTGATCGGACCATACCTTAATCTTAAGAATAAAATTAATCTCTATGTATTAAAAAAAGAGATTAACAGTATATTTGTTTAAGATTCTCTACGTTAAGTCTCTGATGAGAAAATAATTGTTATTTTATTTCTCAGGCGTATTGTGACAAGAAGTAAACATTTTTACATATACTTTTAATTTAGTATGAGTAGTCTACAGCTTAAATACAAAAATATTTGAAATAATTTTTTAAGAATGGTTATGGTATAACCTCCCACACCACCCTCTATACCATAACTTTTTTGTACCTTTATATATTAAAACTTTAAAATCTTTTAATTAAAATAGTTTAAACTAAATATAATTATATAATAACAGAAGCGTCCCCCGAAGGGGAGACGCAACCCCCCGGGGGGGGGGTCGCTATTATTGTTGAAGCTGAACCTATTTTTTGTTCAAACGTCTATCTAATTTAGTAAAAATTTTGCTTATTTTATGTACTTTTTCAACATTTTTCTTTTTATAATAATGAGCTACAGATCATAATTTAAATTCGAGAGATTTCATACCACACAATTTCCCTCTAAATATATCAATTATATCACTAATAACTCTAGAATTACTTGTACTTAAATCATAGATATTTCCCTCTTTTTTGTATATTACATTACTTGGTATATGCAAGATACGTTTTATACATATTAATAGAAATTTATCTAATTTTTGACCGATAGAAAAACTTATAACAGTTCTTTTAGGATAAGCATAAACACCAAATGACCCTTCAGCTTCTATAAAACCTGTTAATCAATAAACTGATATAACTTTACTTATATCTTCATATTTACTATCTTCATTTAAGTGAGAGATAGCAGGAGAAATGTAATCAGTTGGAAGTTCTTGAGTTCTTAATTCTTCTATCATTTTATTTTTCATTTCTGTAGTTAATTCTTTATTTTCTAAAATATAATAAGCTTTTTTAAAACGTTCATAATTAAAATATTTACTAGTTAATAAAGGATATTTGTCAAAAATAGGAAAAATTATTTCATTTAAAATTTTTCTATCTGTAATTCGAAAATTTCCTCAAGTTTGTTTGGTACTTTTTGAAACACTACCATAACCTAAATTCTTTTTAATGTAATAAAGTAATCTTAAATTATATTCTGATTGACTCAAAATATAATGAAGACGGTATGTGCCTCCAGATTTTACAATACTAAAGCATCCTCCCGGAGGGAGAGATGCAGCCCCCCCTGAAGGGGGGGCCGCTACCGTCACCATCTGTGAATCCTACTAATCACATTTTAAATTTTTCATCTTCATTTAAATTATTTCATAAATTTTTATATTTTTCATTTTCACGCATCGAGTAGAGTTTTATTGCCTCTAAGTTACCAAAGAGCAACTCCTTACCTTTCAAAAGAGTTCAACCAGTACCCGCACCGTTCTCTATTCCACTAGCAAATGCAAACAGAAGTAAACTAGGAGGAAGTAGTCAGAAACTTATGTTATTAAGTCTTGGGAATCTATATAATTAAGTAATTTCTTACCCAAACGGACTATGTCTTCATCCATCTAGATGGAGCTTCGCGTGTAGTCTCTGAGGATCCTTATAATAAATAAATTACTTTGGTTTCCGGCATAACCCTCCCATGTATGTATAAATTTTACGACTAGTTCAGTTATTTACTAACTTTATGTCTACATAATTTATGTAGACCAACCAGGTGTCTATACATCTGTTGACTGGATTAATCAATCCAAATTCGAGAGATTCCATGCATATAGCGAAATCATAATTAGAAAATTTACACTTTCTAACGGCATTCCCATGTTTTAGAGAAAAATTAAAAGTAGTGTGTATCTAATATAAACCATTCAAATGATCTCAGTTGAAGTCAGTTCTTTTTGTATTCATTCGACTTCTAGCGAGTTCTACTGTGTTTATACCTTTATCTGTACAGTGTTCATTATTAATAATTAAATGGGCAACCTTTTCTCAATCTTTATAATCTAAGTATTTACTTGAAAATAACGGATATCTGTTAAAATAGTTAATAATAATCTCTAAAGATACTTTACTGGACGCTGTTAAAGTATAGTATGTGTTATTTGTAGATTTTTGTGTTCTAGTTAACAATTTACAATTTAAAAATAAGCATATTTGATTTAAAATAGAAGAATAATCCTCATTAGTTACTGGATCTAATATTCTTTGTTCTATTCTTAATCTACAAGATATTTTTCTTTTTTTTGCTCCGTCTTCTGTTTTTGTGTATTGTACAGAAAAACTACCATCTGCATCTACAAAACCACTTAATCAACTGCTGTTTTCTACATTATCCTTATTTAAAGGTAATTTACTTATATTTGTATTATGATTTTTATTTAATCAATCTATTAAATTATGTAGTTGATATATTTTAGGTGTCTTTAATTCTCCATTTATTAATTTTACTATCTTTTTTAAGCCCACTACAGGTGAAACCACTAAAACACAAGCATTATCTTTAGGTCTATATCTGATAAATCCTGATTCTATAACACCAAGTAATTTTTTAGCTAAAGCCTCATTTTTTGAACCAAAAGTTATGCAAAATCTGGGGTTATGCCTTTTTTTACCTATCTGTTTTTGAATTCATATGTGACCATCACCTTCAAATAAACCTGCTAAATATGAACCTAGCTTATTGTCATTAGATACATTACTTGTGTTTCTTTTTGTTTCGAAACAGCAAGCTTTTAAATTTTTCTCAAGGAGATCCTGTTCTTTTGCCATATCCGGACCCCCAACTAGTAATGGTAATAAGAAATTCAATATGTTATAATCTTTCAACTATAAATTGGACTATATCTTCTCCCAAAGGCTGCTATTGAGTAGCAAGTATGGGAACATAACGTTTAGTCTCTGAGGATCCCAGTAAAATAATTAACTATTATTCTTTGGTTTCCTGCGGATTATCCATTTTTACCAATCTCCTTTAAAAATTATAGTAGATGGGCTCTATTCTTTTTGATCTTTATGGTCTGTGTACGCTCCTACGTATACCCCCCTCTCTCATATTTTTTTATAATAAAATAATAATATAAATGTAAATAAAAAATATGAGAGAGGGGGCGTGAAGTTTTCACAACATCCTACAAAAAGACTTTAGGGCTTTCCCGCACATAGTTATGTAATAAGAGCGGTATTACTATCGCCCACGGCAATTTCTTTTAAATTTAAATTATATTGTTAAAGATTCAAGATGAGAAAAATCGTAAACTTTTCGTTTACTATTAAACTGAGATTTGATAAACTGAACTTCAGCAATCTGTTCACTAGTAAAAACACCACCAGACAGACGAAGATCTTGAAGATAGGTTCAATCTTTATAAGCTAAATATTTGGAAGAATATAAAGGAAAACGATCGAAATAAGCTCTGACTTTTTTATGACTTATGGAACTATGAGCTAAAACCATAAAGGCAAAAAATAATTTATCACCTTGTTGTCTAGTTCTAGATAACAAGTTAACACTTAAGTATTCAGCTATTAGACTCAAGACAGCAAAGTAACTACTAGAACTACTTTCACCTCTATGGTAATTTTGTCTTAACTCAATTCGGAAAAAAGTTTGCAATCTTTTACCAGTAACTTTACCATTTTTCTTACGATCGGTTAAAGTTATAGAAAAGTTCGCGTCACCATCACTGAAACCAGCCAATCAACTGTTGCTATCTATAGGTGAATTGTCTAAAGGTAGACATTCTAGAGTACAATTGTCAAATAGGTTAAATCAATTAATAGCTCTGTGCAATGCTTCTATTTTAGGAGTACGCATATAACCATTAATTAAGTTAATTAGTACTAGGACATCTTCTTTTTTTTGAATTTGTCATAAGACATAACCAGCATCAGATTTCAGGTAAACTTTACCTACTTGAGTTATAAGAGCTAATCTATCGGCCAAAGGTTTGTCAACTAAACTGAACACAATTATTATTTTAGGACGATAAAGTTGAGATTTACTCTTTGAATCATGAACCGCTATAGAACCATCTGCTTCAACTAATCCAGCTAAGTAAGGAGCGGCCCCCCTCTCCAGACACCCAATCATACCTACTACTTGTGTAGTACGGTAGGATTGGGGGTTCGGGGGGCTGCAAGGGGGCGCACCGCGCCCCCTCGCTAATGAAGAAGATGATTTTTTTGCAACATCAGGTTTAGGTGATGACATAGCGTTTTCACTATCTAAAGACCCTCCACTCTTTCATTTTTTTTGAAAAAGAAAAGAAGAGTGGAGGGGCGGCGCAGTGCTAAACTGTAACACCTCGTTAGGTTGGAACGAAGAATCTTTAAAATTATAATTTAAACCTTTAATTTTACCAAATCCTCCTATTAAAGCAGGCATGCAATTCTATTCTCATTAACTTTCGTTAATATTCGGACTATATCTTTAGCCTGAATTTTTTTTGAAAAAAATCTAATAGGGTATTTCACATGTAGTCTCTGAGGAACCTGCTAGTAAAGTGTTTAATACTTAAGGCATAACATAACCCCTTATACCTTTAGGTTCCTGCTGGTTGTCTAATCTTTTGATCGTACACAAATTTGTCCTTATTATACATTAATAACTTAGGACTAGGCTATTGTGTGAACTTTAATCTTGAGTTAATTATTTAGTACGCAATTACTTTTATATCTAACTAAATAATTTAATTATGTTTTCTTTGAGTATTCATTCCAGATTTGATTTGTCTAATTTGTTCTAATCCCTCCTGAGTTAAATGTTCTTTATTTTTCATTAACTTTGCTACTATCTTGAAATCTAAAAATTCATGAGATTTAACTCCTAGGATAGGATGTTTTTCAAAGAATGGGATGATTCCTTCAGAGAGATCAGGTAATTTTGTTACTACGAAATCTACTGCCTCTCTAGATCTATATACTTTACCGCAATCTAAATACTTCACTAAACTTTCCATTAACAAGACATCTCGAGAATGCTGAGTGATTTGAAATCTTAACTCGACTTTACATCCTAATTGATGCGTTGAAGAATTTTGAATTTTCACCAAAAAACAACCTTCCCCATTTACAAACCCAGCTAACCAATATGGATCAGGGATTATTTGATCAGGAATCAAAAGTCTTGGGACTGGCTCTATATCAGGAAAAGCGGCTTTTAGTTGAGGAGATAAACCTTTATTCATTGATGATTTAATTGCTACAAGTTTTCTTAATCCTTCAGGAGTTAAATGTTCTTTGTTTTGAATTAAATTAAACGCCTGTTTAAATAATAAGTAATCCCCTCGTTTTTTAGTTATTAATAGATATTTATCGAAATGATCTAGAATTACTCCTAATTCTTTAACCGATGAAACTTGATATTGAATTGAACCCTTTGAAAGTTTATAAATATTTCCCACTCCAAAGTAACTTTGAATCATTGTTAATAAAGCTAAATCCTTTTGATCTAAATGTATCTTAAATACAGCTTCAACCGAATACCCTTGTTTAAATCTATTATGCTTACTGATACCTAAATGAAAGCAGCCTTCAGCATCTGTAAACCCTGTAATGAAAAAAGGGTTAAGCGGCATAGCTGAGTTGCTACTAATTTTATAATTTTTATTATTCATCATTGTTGTAACTGGTATTATATATATTTATCGAAGCCACTGAAAGGATCCGCAATTACAGGTTAACTTGATAGTTCCTAATTGTAATCTTTAGAACCCTAATAGAGATGGGTCTTGCTGCTTGAGGGATTTTTTTCCTCAACTACGTGATTCGACTTTAGTTCGAACCCCTTAACAAGATAGGGGCCTTGTTACGTTCAAATGGCATTATTAGTTAGCCGACTTCACTAAATAACTGCTCCGCGTCGAGAGGTCTCACTGAGACTTCTTATCGGCCCTAGTTAGTAGCTGTAGAAACGTTTACCAAGGATGCCTGCCTGAACTTATGGCCCAGGCGCCCTTAAACGATTAAAGTTGGTAGGATCCCAATATTTCCTATCGCATATCTGCAAGGGGGAAAATCCCAGGGGCTCCAACCTCTGAGTGAGTTTACTAGGACAATTTCGCCGGGTATGCAGTAAGGAGGTGTTAGCACCTTCTACATACTTGACTATCGAAAGCCCACCATCTGAATACTACCCTAGCTCACCTAGAGGCCAGCTTAAATTTATTGAATCTCCTTGAACAATCCTAATTTTATCACTACACTTTGTAATTGCTAACCTACTACCTTCATTTTTTTTTAAGCCCTCCTTTCCGTTTATTTCCTGCGCTGCATGCTGCGGGAAATAAATGAGAAAGGGGTCGATTAAAATGACCCTTAATCCGGCCCCCCCTTTTTTATTTAAAAAAAAAGATTTTGAAAAAAAAGGGGGCTTTTAGTTATAAGGATCCTGAAGGTTAATTTGGTTTTTTTTTATCAAGAACCGGCTTTCCCGGCGACTAGAGTACACCTTACAGCATTAAAAATAAACACTGAAGAACCGTCTACTCGTTGCTCTTTTACAGCCACCAAAGAATGGTATCTGATTTAGATCCGCGATAACCCATTTCAATTTCTATCATCTCTAGTGATATTACCTTACCCCTGGTCATTAACAGGGCCGGCTATCAAGTTTCCTTGTTAACTTTGGTTACTAGAGCTTTAGGGCTTCCCCGGAGTTTGGCTCTTATACACAAATTAAAGTTGCCTACACTCTATTCATGTTACTGTATTCTGCCGCTTTTCGTTTACTCTTGAGTCCCGAAAGCATGCAGTACTAGTTTCAAAAGCGTCCCCCCCCCTGCAAAGCAGGGGGATGCAGCCCTCTCTCTCGAAGAGAGAGGGCCGCTCTAAAGATGTTCCAGCATATAGTGAAAAGAAAGTAGTATATTACTATACTACCCGGCCATGCCTTAGTATTAATAATCTGGTAATGTATTTAATACTATATGTTAAATATAATATACAATAATGTATATTTCTTCAGTGCTAGAATTTAGGTAAGTAAATTTCCACTTATCTCCCTTATTGAATTCAATTCATTAACCCACGTCTTATATTCATTAAGACCCCCCCCCAGCTAAGCAGCCCCCCCCTGGGTGGCGTGAGCAGAGCAGCCGACCAATAAAAAAAAATAAAAAAAATATATTTTTTTTTGATTTTGCGACCAAGGCTGAAGAAACCAGGTCGCAGATCGACCGGTCTGCATGCTAGGCCAGGGAGGAGGATAACGACCAGGTCTGCAGCCACCCTACCACTATTCAGGAGCCGGCCGGTTGCTAATTTTTTTTTAACAAGTTAAAAAAAGTGCGGGGGGTTTCAACGACCTGGTCGCTAGCTTCGCAGCAGGTTGCATGTTGAAACCCCACCCCCCCCCCCC
>VOVZ01000068.1:5813-85392 GCA_008079325.1 Morchella conica | reverse complement strand
AAAAAAAAAAAAAAGAAATTAAAGAAGAAAAGGGGGCCGGATCAATGGTTTTTGCTGGTTCAACTATGGGTCTTGGAACCGGTCTGATATCAGGAAAAGCTGGTTTGAGCGGCCCCTCCCGGGGGGCTGCAAGGGGGCGCGCTGCGCGCCCCCCCTCGCTCGGCCCCTCCCTCCATCGATCTTCGACAGAAGATGGATGGATGGATGGAGGGTTTAGATAAACCTAAATTAATAGAGGCTCGGATACTAAAAATCTTATGTAAACCTTCAAGAGATAGATGATCTTTACGATTCATTATTTCTACTACTTGTTTAAAAAGATCAAAGTCTGCTCATTTTTGAGTTAATAAAGGATACTTTTGCAAATGATTAATTACATTATTTAATCCTTTTAGTGATTGTACAGAATACAGAAGAGAATTATTTATTTGATTAGGTATAATAGTACCTGTCCCAAAAAAGGATTTTATATATTCTAATAAAGTTTTATCTTTACCATGTAATTCTATAGCAAAAGATGCTTGCACTCGCCAGCCTGTTTTACATTTATTATTCTTTGATACTTTAACAATAAAACAACCTTCTGCATCTAAAAACTTTTCTTTTTTAATTTAAAAAAAAAATCAAAAAGAAAACCTCTCTCTCGAAGAGAGAGAGGGCCGCTCGGGAGGGCCTTATCTTTTTTATTTATGCTTATGCGGAGTCCTTCTTGGCAAAAAAAAAAACCCCCAAAAAACAAAAAGAAAAGGAGGGCCTCCTGTCACAAATCAAGGGTCTAACTTTTTCATTAACTGAAAAGGTTTTACTAGGGTAGTGAGTTTCTTTTCATGCTCATGTAAACTATGTGTAATTGTTGTTGAATGGAGGAATGCTCGCCCATACCGGTGATTATGGTGAAGGAAATTTTATTTTCTCCCAAAAACCGGTTTCCCGGCGACTAGAGTACACCTTACAGCATACTTACCTGATGCTGAAGAACCGTCTACTCGTTGCTCTTTTACAGCATATGCTGATTTAGATCCGCGATCACCCATTTTTCTTTCGTCTATCTCTAGTGATATTACCTTACCCTGGGTCATTAACCAGGCCGCCCACCTTGTTTCCTTGATGACTTTGGTTACTAGAGCTTTAGGGCTTCCCCGGAGTTTGGCTCTTTTACACTTAAATACCTCTCTCTTTGAATAAGAGAGAGGGAGGGGCGGTAGCCTACACCCATTGATAATGTGTATAAAAATAAATATAAACTAGCTCTTACTTTATTATCAGATCCAAATAATCCTATTAATAAGAATAAGGGTGGTAATGTACTTTCAAAAAAAACATAGAATAAAAAGATATCTAATACTAAGAACACGGCTAACAGTAGTGTTTCTAATAATAATATTATTATTACATATGATTTTACATTTTCTCTTATTGAGCTTCAATTAGATAATAATGCTACAGGCATTATTATTGTAGTTAGTATTACGAAATATATAGATAAACCATCTACACCTAAATAAAAATCACAAAAACTTACTTGATGGTATTCTTGTACAAATTGAAATTGATTTTGACTAAAGTCAAATAGAATCCATATAACTAATGAGATTAATAAATTTATAATTGATGTAGTTAAACCAATGGTTTTAATTTCATTTGAACTAGAGGCTGAAAAATCTGAACGGCTAGATATAATAAATATACCTATTAAAGGTATCAATAACAATAGTAATAGTAACATTTTTTTTTCTAAAATAAATATAAATTGCCATCTTAACCAGCTCAAAATGACTCAAGCTGGTTTTGTAACACCAATACTAACATATTGGTAAAATAAATAATATACTTACGCATATCTGAAAGGCACCTTGGTCGTAAAAGCACTACCCGCCGGTAAAAAAATAAAATTATTTTTTTTTAACCGGCCGGCCGCTCCCCCCCCCCTGCTTGCAGGCTGCATGCAGGGCCCGGGAGCGGCCGTACCCGGGATTAGATTTAATGGATTTTAAATCCATTAAAGCGTCCCCTCTCTCGGCTTCGCCTCCCCACTTTTCACAACTACTACTCGTGTAGTTGTTTGAAAAGTGGGGAGGAGAGAGGGATGCAGCTTCTCAGTCTCCCCCCCCCCAATCCATTCTACTATTAGCATAGTAGAATGGATTGGCGAAGGCTGAAAGAGAGAGAGAGGAGGCCGCTAGAGGAAGGAGAAGAAAGATAGATATTGTTGAGATTGGTTGATTGCCGAGAAGAAAGAAGGGGCCCTATAAACCGTACTACCTAAAATTATAATTTTTATAAGGCTGCTACCTTATGAAAAAAAAATGATACCTTCCTTTGTAAGGTTTTTGAGATATTAAATATAGGGCTGCGCCCAGCCGAATATTTTTTTTCAGCGTCCCCCCTCTGTCCCATTTGCACCAAGTGCAAAGGGGATAAATAGAGGAGGGGGGATGCATCGCGCGCGCTACGCGCGCGACGCTCCGCAGGCCTGTGAAACCGGTCGGCATATTTTTCACTCTAGCTGCTTCACTTATTGAATGATAAATAGTTTTAATATTTAATTCTAAATCAGTAACTTCTATTTTTATACTATTAG
The DNA here is from genome assembly GCA_008079325.1 of Morchella conica. Lineage (NCBI taxonomy): Eukaryota > Fungi > Ascomycota > Pezizomycetes > Pezizales > Morchellaceae > Morchella > Morchella conica. The sequence goes on along the minus strand of VOVZ01000068.1, from coordinate 82,811 downwards.
ATCTAGAAAGTGACATTGCAAGTTTAGTTGATACCGAGTGTGTTCTACCGAGCCGACCCCCCCTCTAAAAAGCCACCCTCCGTCCAACTACTACACGCGTAGTAGTTGGATGGAGGGGCGAGGGGCTGCATCCCCCCCTCTAACAACCCAGCCTCCGTCCAACTACTACGCGTGTAGTAGTTGGATGGAGGGGGCGAGGGGGGACGCTTTGATGCACTCATCTTAGCGGCCCATCGGCTTTGCCGATGGGCTGCGTCTCGCGCGCTCCGCGCGCGGACGCTTTTGTATCACCCTGGCTGCGAAGCTAACAAGTTTACGACCTAACACCGGAGAAGTTGTATCCTTTGCTAGATTATATTCTGGTTCTAATTGATCGATAAATTATTTCTATTTTAAGAGTTTCAGAAGCTTCACAATATTTAAGGATCTCCAATTTAAAATTGGAATAGCCGTACTTTAAAATCGCGCGTTTTATAGGACTCGTTCCATACATTAAATATTTTAAAGAATAATAGTCATAAAATCTTTTTCTTAGGTTTATTGCTGACCCTATATACTTTTTTTTCATTTATCAAATTTGTTCAAAGATAAACCCCAGATTTGCCTTTGTTTTCTAGATAAATTTTTTTGTTTCTGGGTATCGGCATTTCCATAAATTTTTTCTGGCTTATAATTATTTGTTGAATAATTCCTCCGTTGGTTTAGGTTTAATTTTTTATTAAACCCTTTGGCACTAGAACTGGCAAAATGAGAAGGGGAAGCAGAAGGAGAGATATAGATATTGTTTAAATTGTTTGATTGGCGGGAGTTTATTTTCAGAGCGTCCGCGCGCGCGGAGCGCGCGCTAGGATGCGTCTCCCCTGCTCCGCAGGGGGACGCACCTTTACCAAGCCCCCCTCCAACCGTCCAACTATGGAGTAGTTGGATGGTTGGAGGGGGGGTTCGGAGAGGTCAGCTCGACACGTCGTTGGGTAAACGACTATTGTTAGCAGTGAAGGGGGGGTCTGGGGGAGAGAGCAGCTTTGAAGAGGGAATGGAAATTGAAAAGGAGGGGTCCCGAAGGGGGCCCCACCTTGGCGCAGGGGGGCGCGCTAGCGCGCCCCCCGCTCCATCCAATATTGAAATTATTCCAATTGGCATACCCAAGATTTTATTTCGGCCAGAGTTAAGCTTAACCGTTACTTCCCACCACCATCTGGTATACAGCCAAACGAAGGTGGAGTGGGGATGCATCTTTTTTTATTTTAAATTGCACTTATCTATTTCGTAATTCAAGCATTTTTTTTAGGATTTCACCTTCTGTTGATTTTCTTTTATTTTCGATTGAATCACATATTGAAATAATTCTAGATCCGTTCTTTCAAAAACTCTCTTTATTTCTCACAATACCTGCTTCCATAAAACGAGACCCAAATCTTATTTTTTTTACCTTCTTCGTCAGAAGGTAGATCTTGTATTTTACGCTCGTCCGAATAAAGATTATTTATAACTCAGTTATAAAAATATTCTCTTCCTTCAAGCGAGGGGGCGCGCGTAGCGCGCCCCCCTTGCAGCCCCCCCCCCGGGGGCCGCTTTCTAATAACTCACCTTGTTCATTAAGTCATCGATTAAATACGACCTTGATTCTGGTTATTTCCTCATTTTCACCAGGAGATATTATGTATGTGTTAAATAATTCTGGCTTTAGTAAACTTGCAGGTAAAATTTTAACATCCTCATTTTCTGAAAGAAATCTGTTAGATACTCGACTTTCTTCAATTGAACTCATAAGTTGTTCGCTTGAGTAATCCTTTGATTTAACCTCGAGGGGGAGTTCAGATGAAGAGGAATTAGCAGACAAAGGTGAATCAGGACTGCCACCACCGGCATCGTTCATGTATAAAGTAGTACCATTAGGCCCTTTGTCAGATATATTATTTGTTGAACTACCACCACCTAAAGTCATTTTTTGTTTAGAATCAAGTGGAAATTTACCAGAACTATTTGGATCACCTATATTAGTAGGACCTATTATAACTTCGATAAACCCTTTACCTAAAGTAACTAATTCTGAAATAATTACAGGCAAATTAGCTAACCACAAAGGACCACAAGATTGAATTATATTTCTAGCCAAAAACACAAGAGAAATAATTAATAAACTCTTAAATAGATATCTTAATGTAAATTTCCGTTTAAAATTTTCCTTTCTACTATTATAGAATTTTAGGACTTTATTGTATGATTGTGTGTTAAACGATCTTATAGATTTTAGGGTATTTAAGTTAAACATGTTTTGTTTTCAAATATTTATTATTCTTAATCAATAGAATTGAAGCTAGCTCCACCATTTGTATGAGGTGCTTATCCTTCACTGAATTAGTTATTTTGTATGAGATATACCAACATATAACTAATTTTCCTTTGTAATAGCGGCCCCCGGCTCCGTAGGAGGGGGATGCATCTCCCCCTCTCTCTTTGTAAGAGAGAGGGGGACGCTATTATAATGCATAGAACATATTATAGTACATATCAAAGGAATAAATATTATTTCTAGGGGGTATCGTTTGAAATTTGTTTGGATATGTTGCATTTTATTTTTAATACATAGATCCAATTTCAAGTTTGAGTTTCGTCTATATCATTTCAAACTTCAAATAGGAAAAAAAAACAATAACTAAATACCAAACCGCCTAAAAAGGGAATTAATACTGAAAATATCTAACATTCGGATGGTAAGAGTTATTCACTAATAATGAAATTTTTTATGTAATTAATTTTCTGTATACAGGAATACTTAATCATCACATCATTTGGACCTTGCCAGACGACAGTAACCGACCAAGATACGAGACGAACGAATAGGCGAACGAACGCATCTCCACCCAGGATTTAGGGGGTAAGGCCTCAGCTTACGACTTGCTTTCTGCTTGAAAGTACCCTAAGGGTACCGGTTAAGGAGGATTCCAACCCCACCCGCTCAGTTTCCCAAACGGGCCATAAGCTTGTTCACCGGGGAAAGATTTTCCGTTACCGCCTCTACAAATTTTCATTATTTAAATTTTTAAAAAATTAAATAATGAAAAGAGGGCCGAGCGCAGCCGTTAACAATAAATCGATTTTATAATGCAACAGAGAAGCCAAGATCTCAATTTCCAAATAGAACCCCCTCTATCTGGCTCCGCAACTTTCATTATATAATGAAAGTTAATATTTTTTTATAATAAAATAATAATATAAATGTAAAAAAAAAATATATGAGAGAGAGGGGCGCCCCTAGAAGGCTAAGTATACGGTAGTCTCTCCCCTGTGTTTAGATTATGTCTGGAAGTCCCTTTTAGGACCCCCCCCCTCCATCTAACTACTACGCGAGTAGTAGTTGGATGGAGGGGGGGGCGCCCCTCCGTAGGGGGGGTACTCCATAGCCAGAAATTGTCTTGCCAATACCAAAAAGAAGCGTCCTCTCTCTCGAAGAGAGAGAGACGCAGAGCCCCCTCTCTCTCGAAGAGAGAGAGGGAGGGGGCTCCGCTAAAGATAATTATCGTTCGCAGGAAGTCTTATATAGCCCACTGCTTCGATTAGTGCGTTTTACCGTATGCTAATTCTGAGGCCCACATGGTCCGAAGACCAGAGAGCAAGCTGCCATTTAATGCGTTGCTTCTGCGAAAAGCATCACATTGTACCTAAATTGCCGTTTCTAGCGCCTGGGGTTACCCATAACGCGATCCATGGCGACTCCTGCAGGTTCCTAAACAGATCCTACAGAACTCTTCACTATTTGACGGTATTAGACTTATATTTTAAATAACTTGACAATAAAGGAAGAAAAAAAACAGAGAGAGAGGAGGTCTAGCGAAGCAAGCCCTTGGCTTTTCCGAGCGATAATGGAAAAATTACAATAATTTAAAAACATACCTTCCTCTATATGGTTTTGTTGATTATCTCTAAAATAACTATGAATTGAGGTATCATTACAATCTATGGCTCTAGCAGCTGCACGAATTGAAGGATAAGAAGTAATATTTTTAGTCTCTAAATCAGTTACTTCTATGCCTTTTTAGTGGATTGAGAATGTAAATTTTGAAGTTTAGATTGCTCAGAGTGATTCTTACCGTATAAAGGATGATTCTCACCTGAAAGTGCAGCTGAAAGTTTCGCTTTTCATTCCTCTGATAGTTTTATACCTTTCTTAGATGCTGAGATTTTAGCCTGTGTTTCCTCGCTATGAGTTTTACCATACATAGGATTATTTTCTCCATTTAATCCACGTGCGTCCTCTCCTCTGTCCCCTTTGCACCAAGTGCAAAGGGGATAAATAGAGGAGGAGAGAGATGCATCCCCCTGCGGGGGGAAGCTAAAGCCGCAGCTCTCATTTTTTTCTATTGTTTCTGGCAAGAATGTACGACCAGCAGAAGAACCAGCTACTTTTAAAATATTATATTCAGGATTATAATATAATATGAAATATTGCTCTAAGAATAATGTTAAATTTTTAATTTTGTCTGTTTCAAGTGCGTTAATCAAATTTTCAGGTAAAATATAAATATCCAGATAAAAAGAATATAACCCCAACTCTTTAAGGACTAAATCTATTTTTCTTTTCCCTAGAGCAGAGCCCAAATAACCTCTAGGTAATCTATTACCTAGAGACACTGAAGATCCAACGTAACAAAATCCGTTTTTTATTAGTAAATATATAAACTCCAGGGCGGCCCGACTTACTATTACGTGAATATTTTCCTACCGTTTCAGTAAAAGCACCTTTCTCTGTAATAGGTAGCTCGAATCGCATTGGTGTAATATTTCGTAAAATTTCAAATTCTGATGCTGTTACATTAAAATTTTCAATATGCTTGCCAAGGATAGAATGAATAATTTCTAAATTTATGTTATCTTTTGCTGTTTCAAACGTAGGATATTTTTTAAAAAATCTATTTGCTATAATAAAAGGACTATCACTCTCAAGAGAGCCACCTTCTCTTAATGATCTAGTGATTTGTTTGAAGAATTCACCCTTTTGAGATTTTTCACTTTTTGTTGAATAGAATCTTTTCTTAGCATTAGGGTTTAGGTTTAATTTTTTATTAAACCCTTTGGCACTAGAACTGGCAAAATGAGAAGGAGAAGCAACAGGAGTGATATAAATGCTATTTAAATTGTTACTTTGTCTACTGTTTATTTTAAGAGCACCACGTCCTATTTCAAACACGAAGCCCGCAGTAAGAACCGCTAAAAAAACCAACACAATTACGAGACCATAAATTGAATTATTATAGGCAGAAACCACATAAGGATAAATTAAAATAATTTCTAAGTCGAATAATAAAAATAAGAGTCCAAACACGAAGAAGGAAACACTAAACTCAGATCTATTTTGGTTAAGGAAACTGCTAAACCCACACTCAAACACATTAACTTTTTCTGCATAAGGGTTATGTGGAGCTAGTAGTAAGTTTAAAGCTAATAAAGCGAATGCTAAAAATAAGATGAAAATAAAGAATAAAATTATTGAACTCATTTAAGTATTAAATAAATTTAAGGCTAGTATACTAGCTGTACTTAATCATTCTGTTGGAGAAATAATAAATAATAAAATCACTAAAGTTAATACTGAAATTGTTATTGTTAAAGAAGAAGAAAAGTGTGTATTATGATACACTGGACCTATAGTATAATTACTTTTATTAAAGAATATTTCCTTGATAATGTTCAAGTAGTAGGCTGCGCTTACTACACTGGTTAAGATAGCTACTAATGCAAGGAAAACATAACCATTTTGTAAAGCTGCTGAAAGAACCATTTGTTTTCCGAAGAAACCTACAAGGGGCGGTATACCCACAAAAGAGAATATACAAACAGCTAAGCTTAAAGACAGCAATGGGTTTAGGTGAAAATAACCTTTCAGTTGACTAATATGCTGTAAAGGTGAATGATAGTAATCTAACAATTTATGTTTATCACTATTATTTTCAACAAAAGTTAAAGAATAACCTATGAGAATGATGATAAAGAAAACGTTAATATTTGTTAAAGAATATTGCATTAAATAAAATAAAAACCCCTGGATAGATTCTACACTATTTACAGCTAAAGCTAATAATAAGAAACCAACATGAGAAATTGTACTATAAGCTAACAACCTTTTTATTCTATATTGAACTAATCCTACGATAGACCCTACTATTAAGGATAATAATGAGCTAAGCAATAAAGCATTAATTCAACTGAACTCGGACATAGATAATCCCGCATAGTGAACTAATTCCAATAAGAATATGAATAAAGATATCTTTGGTATAGTAGCTACGAAAATCGTCACACTAGTAGCGAGTGAATCATAAACATCTGGGGATCAAAAATGGAAAGGTGCAGCAGATACTTTAAATAAATATCCTACTGACATAATTAGTAAAGCTAAATTCAAATATTTATTTGTTTCAACTATAGCTTCTTTGCCATTAACTTCAGATAAACTAGATAAAACATATATACCATCTAAATTAGTAATCCCAGAATTTAAATACAATAAACAAGAACCTAATAAATGAACTAGAGATGTATCCCTATTACCAGAATACACCCCCTTTCCCGAACCGTACGTGATAGTTTCCCATCATACGGCTCTCTAGTATTAATATTAAATTATTTACTGCGCAGGTTGCGTACTGCGTTTTTTTGGTTTGGACAGATAGATACAGATTAATCTTCCTTATTTGAGTGGTATTGCACCTTGGTCGGGCAACTTCTACATTCCCCCCCCCCCCATCGTCCAACTACGGAGTAGTTGGATGATGGAGGGGCGAACAATTTGTTTCCGGTTTTCTGAGCCATGATTTCTGGGCGGAGACTCCCCCCCCTTACTTTTCCCCCCCCCCTTCCAACCTACGCGGGTAGTAGGTTGAAAGGGGGGAAATGGAAGTCGCGCTTTCGGATTTAAATCTTTCATCATTCTTACGTGATGCATTTAAACTCTATATGTTGATTTACATAACGTGAAAGATAGATTGTCGACCGGTTGAGAAGCCTTGGAGATTTTAGCATTTATCAGTAGTAATGGGCCATTAAGTGCTCATCCTGAAACCTGTGTTAATTCCTGAGGTTCTTTTGACGAACCCATGTTTATCCTTTCCTTTTAAGTCCTTACCTAGAGCCTTGTACACCTGTGCTTGTGTACCCAGCGTAAATTTAGCCGCCAGGAGTTTGGCGCAGGAAGATTTAAGGATGATATGGACTCTTGCTGATAGTTCGTTAATGTTGCTGGCGAAACAATAATATTCCATTATACCTCTGTATACGGCATTATATAATAAAATAATCTCGTCCTTAGAATTAGCTAATCAGTGCATTTTAGGATTGGATATATTACCTTTGATAAAGCTCGCCTTTTCTAGTTTCTTTAACACTCTTAGTATAGGAGCGGTTAATATTAATTCCTTGTTAATCCTTATCGCAAAGCATCCCCCCTGAGAAGGGGGGATGCAGCCCTCTCTTTCCCCCCTCTCTCTCTTTGAGAGAGAGGGGGGAAAGAGAGGGCCGATCTGGGTTTTTTGAAAGGCTTGTACTTTTGATCTCCCAATCACTGTTCCTAGGAATGAGGCTGATTCTGACACGTTAGTGATCAAGGTATGGCTGAGAGTTATCTTCAATTCGGAGTCTAAGAAAGTTATCACTTTCTCCAGTAGGTATCTACAATCCTCCCTTGAGCCTCTGACTCCTATGAGCCAGTCATCCGCATATCTTACGTATACGAGTTTACGGTAGTTAGGGTCAAAAGAAAGCGGCCCCCCCTCCCGGGGGGGGCTGCAAGGGGGCGCGCGTAGCGCGCCCCCTCGCTTTGAGGGATTTTTAAGCATAAGTTTGTGTCATTTCAGTTTGCCCTCTAAAGTTTTCGCGACCAAGGCCAATTTTTTATTTTGACAGCTAACCCATTCTGGGTTTCTGCTGGCCTTCGTTCCAATGTTAAATTCCTTCTCCAACCCTTCGATGTATTTATCGAATTCATTCATATAAATATTACATAGGATTGGACTTATTATTGAACCTTGGAGAGTTCCAACCACCGAGTGAGTGTATTTTGTAAATTCCATGTACCCGGCTTTAAGGGTTTTTCTGATAAGTTCCATAAATCTTGGATCTTTAACACGCCCGCCTATTATTCCCACCAGTTTAAAGTGATCAATGGATTCGAAACATTTAGCTATGTCCCCTTCTATATATCATGTGGCTACTCCAAATTTTGTTTTCACGTCCTTTAGAGCCGAATGACAGCTTTTGCCAGGTCTAAAACCGTGACTGTAGTCAGAGAAGCTCGGTTCAAATATGGCTTCTAGAATCATACGCATAACTTCTTGAACGAGTTTGTCTCTGGGAGGGGCTATAGTTAATGGTCTCGTTCCCCCTGCGAAGCGGGGCTTGGGTATATTTATTCTGCCCGGGGAGAATTTGAATGTACCCACTCTCATTTGTTTAATGATGTCTTCAATCACTTCCTTAGACATTCCGTCAAGAGTTGTTGAATTAAACCCAACCCCTCCGGGGGGGGCCAGAGGGGGCAGAGTCATATTTCCACCGCAGGAAGGGGGTTTACCCCTTTTCAGCTTGTCATATGCTATTTCATATAAGGCTGGTTCGTAAAGTAATCTGTATATTTTGTCCGTCACTATGAAGTTTGGGTTTTGCCTGCAGAGAACATGAATTTTTCGTAGTTTTGCAACACCGTCAGTTGAAACTGTACTGGAACCTCCAGCGCTGTTGTTAATACTACGAACATTAATACCTAAAACCCTTCCTGTATTAATAATCGCTGACAAGACACGGCTTCTTTTTCCGTTCTGTATGAGACTGGATGTGATTGTCGGTCTTCGATTATTTGAGTTCAGTACTACGGTTTTTCTGCTACCATAGCCCTTTGGCCCTTTAGGTAGTCCCTTAGTTCCTATTATCATTATTGAATTTTCCTTAGGTTGTCCACTCTTCACGTTATGAGTAAATATTTTACCCTGGTTGCGAATGGTCCATAACCAACTTCTTCATATCTTAACTTGGTTCATCGCATTCAGCCTGTCACGGATGAGCTGAAGCCCTCTTGGGGAGGCCCCTGGTGAATAGACTTCAAATAATACAATCTTAACCTTAGAAAAAACAGCTCGGCAGGCTATTCGACCTTTCCGGTTAGGTCTAATCCCACCTTTGGACCCCTTTGGTAGGGGACTCGACGAAAATGCTAGGTTCGATGTCCGGCTTTCCCCTCCACCTAATTTCGTTGCTGGGAATACTCTTGGACAGTATTCAGATCTTTCGGATCCGTAATGGTAACTGGCACAAAGGCGCACTATAAAACAAGAAGATAAACCTCCTAGTAAAAAATATGTAAGTCCTGCTGATGTTGCAAGTTCAGAATCTCTATATAATGTAGCAAAAATATATAAACCGTAACTTTGTAATTCTATTGCTAGAAACATTGAAACTAAATCACTACTAGACATTAAAAATGTTGCCCCTATTAGAACAAATAAAATAATTAAAGGATACTCTATTATTGTAAATTGTTCTCCCATCTTACTAATTATTTTATTTTTATATATTTCTAAATAGCTAGATGTATATTTGGAGTATTCCGTAAATACAGAACTTATTTTCTGGCTTCCCCTTGCACCTGTGGAGGCAAGGGAAAGAGGGATTAGGAAAAATTGTTGACCCTCACCCGAAGGGTAAGGTTCTTTGAAACGTCTGGGGTAAAATGCAGTTAATAGTAACACTATAGCTCCTAGAATACTTATAAACAGGTTAAAACTATGTGTTATGGATGTTGTATGGAATAAACCACCATATATACCTATTCCTGTGTCTAAAGGTTTAATATATAAACTATCATAACCTATAATACCAGAATATAGCAGTATAAGGATAGCTAGCCGGTTAAAGAATATTGATCTTTCTCGCCTCAAAGTGACCGCATTGACTAACAATAAAAGAGTGATACTGACAAAAAGCATTTTCTTGCGTCTGGAATTGAACCAGAAGAAACTGCTTACTTTATACAGTCCTAATACCAAATTCGCAGATTTAACTTCAAACTAAAATGATTAACCTTCAATGCTATATAGAAGGTAATTTATTATAGAACATAGGATGAGATTTCATCAAACCAAGCATGTGCGTACAGGTAAACAAACAAATGACAGGATTCCTATTCCGTTCCTAACACAAACATCAAAGTATCACAAACATCAAAGTATAAAAGAAAAATCAGAAACGTCAATCTTTCCCTTTTGGCTAACCCCCCCCCCCATACCAAAGCCCACCAGACGGAAGATAAGCATAACCTCGGTGTGGTGGTAAGATTACGCATTGCCCCCCCCCCCTTATACGATAACATCAGAAATAACATCATACAAACCCTCCTCTCCGTCCATTTTCGTACCCCCCCACACCACGTGTGTGGGGGGGAAAGCGAAAATGGGTGAGAGAGGAGGGGGTGGGGCCATGGAGAAGAACACCGACCTGGTCACGAATTATTTTCTCGCATAGGAAAATTAGGTAGAGCAAAATTTGTCTTTTCCATTAAAAAAGACTGCTCACCTAAAAAAAAAGGCATAATGGTCTACCGTTCCTCCTTTCCCCATACCGTAGAATTTGGAGTGAGAGGCCTATTTTATATTCATTTCGTAAATGGTTAAGTTGGGGGACGACCTACCAACAAGCGTCCGCGCGCGGAGCGCGCGAGACGCAGCCTACGCCTAAGGCGTAGGGCCGCTATAAATTAAAAAAACCTGATTAACCATTTCACTAGATAAAATTAAAGTCCAAAATTCTTTTAAAATTTTATTTAATCGTATCTACTTATAGAAATTATATATTATTTAATCAAATTATTCATATAGGGCCTTTTATTTTTAATTTGTGGGTAGGGCTCCGCCCAGCTCCTTGGCGGCCCCCTTTGGTAGGGCGGAGCCCAGCGCCCCAGGGGGGATTGGAGTAAAAAAAATAAAAAGAAAAGGGGGCGGCACGTCCTATTTACCCTCACGATCAAGTCTTTTCTTACCCGCACTTATGCTTCCCCCCTTTGGGGGGACGCCTTTGCTTCCTCTGAAACAATACGATCTCTCATTTTCTCTAAACTTTCTGTTGTATATATAGCCAACCTTGGTCGAATTTCCAGCATCCCCCCCTCCGTAGGAGGGGAGATGCCTCCTAGCGCACGCTACGCGCGCGCGGAGGCTGTAGGGTTAAGGTTATAATCAGGCTGAATTAGATTAATTCAAAACTGCTCACGAGAAATTAGGTTTTCAGAGTCTGTGTACTCTAATATAACTAATGAAAAATTAACCATACCATATTTAGAGAGCGCCCCCCCTCGCTCTAACTATGTATAGATAGGGCGAGCTAAAAACCAAGATTGGAAATAGGCGCTTAATCTCACATACAAGGGGTCTCCGCTCCCCACATAAATCTTAAGGTTAACCCGGTTAACCCATGCGTATACTCCTACTAGTCCGTTATTGTCTTTACGTATTAAACTACGCTGATTTAGAGGCTCATTATAGACTTTAACTGCGTGCTGAAATACGGACAACTTTTTAGAGTCTGAGCCTTCACCCGAAGAAACAAATGCCACTAGTAAAGAAACCAAAGAGTAGTCTGCGAAATATAAATTAATAGGGCGGAGCCCAGTGCTCAATAACTCTAGGTTTAGGTTTAGGTTTAATTGAGTTAAACCCAAAGAAAGGATAAAGAAAACTAAGCAACGTATAATAGTAAGAAAGCCATCATAAGTGCGAAAACGCATAGTTTAGAAAAGATTTAGGTTTAGGTTTAACGGAATTAAACCCGTTGGAGAGGCTAGAGAACACCTAAAGTATGAACGTATAACAACAATGAAAGTGAGGTTGGGGGTTCGCCCACCCGGTGGTTCCGGGGGAATAAGAATACTAAAACCCTCCTCCTCCACCTACTACTCACGTAGTACGGTGGAGAAGGAGGGGCGAGGCAGAAGCGGCCGTAAACCAATAACCAAAACCTAACCCAGAATAGAACTTATGAAATAAATTTAAGATCTTTTAATAACTATAATATATCTATCTCTATACGGTGTGTTTATACCTTTTTCTAATTGAGATTTTTCACGACGTACAATCGATTTTATATCTGAATTAATAGCTTTAGCAGCTTTACGTATAGACTCGTATGTTGTAGTTAAATTAGTTTCAAGATCTGTAATCTCTACTTCAATACCAGGAACCGGTTGAATTAATCTAGCATTTCGCAGACCTCTAATTATATCTTTATTCTCCTCAGTATGGGTTTTACCATAAAAAGAATTATTAATTCCTTTTCTTGATTCACGCATAGCCTGTTTAACTTGTTCTGAATGTTCTCTACCTAGAGCTGCAGTACGTATTTTCTCCAAACTCTCTTCTGTATGTTTATAACCTTTCGAGTTACCTGCTGTGGGATTAAGATTGTACTCAGGCTTCAAAAAATCAATCCATTTCTGTTCACAAGAAATAAGATTTTCCGAATCTGTGTATTCTAATATAACTAATGAAAAATTAACCATTCCATACTTAGAGAAAGCTCTAACTATATATAGACTAGGGCGAGCTAAAAAATATCAAGATTGGAAGTAGTCGCTTAATCTCACATTCAAGGGGTCTCCGCTACCCACATAAATCTTATGGTTAACCCGGTTAACCCATGCGTATACTCCTACTAGTCCGTTATTGTCTTCACGGATTAAACTACGTTGATTTTTAGGATCATTATATATTTTAACAGCGGACTGAAATACAGATAGAGGTAAATTTTTAGATTCTGAGCCTTCCTTAGAGTATAGGTTTATCGCAGGGAAAAAGTATAATAAGTAAATTCCATGATTAAAATCATTAAAACCGTGTAGGGAAGCGAAAAAAAAATTGAACGTATCCAATAGGTCTAGGTTTAGGTTTAATGGTATTAAACCCAAAGAAAGGAAGAAAACTAAGCAACGTATAATAATAAAAAGGCCCAAGCAAGGATCTTCTACCCTTCATCAAGATGAAGGGTACTAGGCGATCTTTTCCGTTTAATCCTTATCTCTAATATAACTATATCTATTATAAACGATATTATCTTTAATAAGGTCACCTATTTAAAAGCCTGTATAAAGAGGACTTTACTATAGGTCAGTATTTTCATACCGGGTTTAGACTATATCTTAAGCGTCGATTTATCGATGCCGATTCACATTTAGTCGTTGAACTGCACACCCCTTTATGAGTTTGATTCCTCATATATTATATGGTGCTTGGCTGCGGATCATCCATTTTCGTTACCTCTATACTAAGTGATTTTACCATACCGTGAGTCATTACCTACGCCACCTATTCTATTGCTAGTTAGGTTTGGTTACTTAGTCTTTAGGACCTTCCCGCAATTTGAGAATCTTGCTTGTCTTACTATTAAGTTGCTAAATCGTAGCATAGACAAAACTAGCCTTGGGTTCACCAAGACTATGACCTATAGGGCTCCTAAAACTCCTTTGATCATTAATGCGAATAAACCTGTAGCCTCTGCAAATGCGAATCCAAGAATAGCATAACTGAAAAGTTGGCCACGAAGGCTTGGGTTTCTAGCAACACCTAAGATTAATGCACCGAATACTACACCAATTCCAACTCCCGCTCCGATAAGACCTGTTGTGGCAAGCCCTGTTCCTATAATTTTTGATGCTTGGATCATATATATAAATTTTTTTTTTTATTGAAGAAATTCCTTCTTAATCTGAATACACCTGATTATTGTTAACATTATTTAAATTACAGAATCTCCTTAGTACTAACCAACCTTGCTCGAGAGCCGAAGCTCTCGACCAAGGGCACTTAAATTTTTCTTTGGTTTTTGCAGAAAATAGATCGGTCTGCTTGACTACAAGAAAAACCCCCTGCATGCAGACCAAGGCTTGCAAAAAGAAAGTCTGCACTCTGACTACGCAGTTAGATTTGTCTTTAAATAGGTCCCTTATAGAAAAGATAATAGAGTTAGTTAAGCTTTATAACGACCAGCGGATTTAATGTAAGGGTAGATGAAGTTGGTCCTTTCCTTGCTCGTGACCTACCACTCTCTCCCTAAAAAAGAAAAAAGAAGATGGGGCCGGCCCGCCCACCCCACCCCCTTGGCAGTCGAGGGGCTCCTTCATGCAAGACCAATACTGGTCTTGCATGAAGGCTAGGCTAGGTTGCATTAGCTAATTAAAATACGGATAAATAGAGAGATAAAAGGTCGCTCGCAATCACGAGCCCTCCTGATCGAAGATTTGGCTTCACCAGACTTAGTGGGGGGTAACCCCCCCCAAGATAAAAGTAAAAGAACCCCCCCTTAACCTTGGGAGGGTAAGACCGCGGGATGCCCCCTGCATGGATCCAAAAGACCTTTTTTTGTTAACCCCCCCCTCGCTCCTTTTGGGACCCCTAGCTGGCTCTGTTCTTTCGGATATGGTGGATTCCAACCCCCGGGTGCTCGCTCCGTTGTTTACACAATATAAGGGCCATAGCAGAGCTATAGCAGACACCCCAGCAATGATCTCCGGGACGCAAGCTGAACGGGGAACGCTCACTTACGGATGCTCAGGAACGCGATCTTGTTCTTGACCTCTTAAGTCTTCGACAAGAAAAAAAAAATTGATTTGGTAAAGCGGAGCCCCCCGCAGGGGGCTCTGCAAGGGGGGGCGCGCGTAGCGCCCCCCCCCCGCTTCGGGAAAAAAAAATCGACCGGTCGAAATCCAAGTAAAGGGAAGAGAGAGAGATAGAGAAGCAGATATTGAACATCACCTACGAACCCGGTCAAGTACTGCTACGGCCAGAAGGAGAGTTGGACGGCATATCCGAGAGAAAAGGATGTGACTAAACGGTGGACGAACGTGTAAGAGGCTGTATAGAGCATCGTCCGAGCACCGTTCTACTTATTTTAATACGAGCCACTGGTGCCTTACTTGAAGTAGGGCACTGGTGTTTTGTTTGCCATTTCTACAATCTGGGATTACCCATAACTGATATCCAAATAAGACCCCCCCCCCCCTCCATCTAACTACTACGCGGGTAGTAGTTGGATGGAGGGGGGGGGCGCCCTCGTGACTGTGGTGTTAACACCAATCAGTCTCGTTCTCATTAACAAAATTGTACTGCCCATAGGGAATCATTTGAGGTCGTTTCACCTTTATTTTACTCGGTTGGCGATCTGACATGCTGCATCCATCCTTTCGAATGTCGGTAGTTTTTAACAACTCGAGGAAATGATCCCTGTTGTATCTGTCTGAGAATACTTTGAGACCTACTACTTAGCGCCTATTTGGGTCACAGTTTAGTTTCTTTGGCTTAATCCACTAGACTTCCTTTTCAATCTAACTTCCACGGCTCGCTATTTCATTTCAGTTCATCTTTAGCCCCTCGTGTTACCCACGTTTTATCTGCCCTTATTTAGAGGCACGACCTACATCCAGGGTTTGCATCTGGCTAGTCGCGCCTTCAGGACCCCCCCCCCCACACCCTGAACGCGCACTTGTGCGTGTCGGGGCTGATCTCTGCTATACTACTTTAGTTTGCTTTTCATGTTCCTGAGTTCTCCCGAGGCTTGTGGTTCCATTTTAACTTTCCATTGCGTCTTTGAGATCCCCCCCTTCCTAGGGCGGGATTTAAACCTCTTTCCGCCCCCCCCCCCTTTCTCCCCCTAACTCAAGGAATAGAGAATGAGAAGAGAAGAAGAGTATGGGGAGAAAAGGGGGGCAGGAGGCAAATCTCTCCAGTACCTTCTTCTTTTTACAACCCTCCCCACCGTTTATTTCCGAGAGGCCCCCCTCAACCCCCCCCCTTATAAACCCTCCCCTCCGTCCAACTACTACGCGAGTAGTAGTTGGAGGGAGGGGAGGGGGGCGGCGCCCCTCCCCTCCGTTTATTTCCTTATGGAAATAAATGAGAGGGGAGGGCCGGCGGCCTCCCCTCTCTGCATTTTTTTTTTACCCTCTCGGGCGCCCAAGGGGCCCACAAAATAACTTCATGGGGACCCCCCCCCAGGGGGTCCCAAGAAGGCTGTTCGAGAGGGGGAGCCGGGGGCTGGGGGGGGGTGGAAATTTTGGATTTGGAGGATGACTTGCGGTACCATCTCTTGCTTTGAGTAGCCTCTTGACTTGATATTATAAATATTTATTCATTGCACGGTTTCCTGCGGGTTCTATTTTTAATTCTCCCACTAATTTATTCTTCAAACCATACCTTGCGGCATGTGGGTCCATTCACCCGCTCTTAGCTTAAAGTCCCCCCCTCTCTTAATATTTTTTAATAATAAAATAAAAACAATAAAGAAAAAAAATATGAGAGAGGGGGCGGCGCCCTACAATTTGGAAGTCTCTTAATTGGCGTACTGAATATATTTCTCTTTCTGTCCTTTTGTTGTGGGCCTCCATGTCCTCTACCCAGAGGTCTTGCTCCCAACGATACGGCACCGGGATTACCCTACATGAATATCCTTGACAACTCGTCTGAACGAATGGGTATCTTTTGAGTTATTATTTCATTCATTGACTTACTTGAGATATATCTTTTCCTGCTTCGATCAGAGAGCCCCAACTTGTTTTAAAGGCCCTCCCCTCCGTCCAACTACTACGCGAGTAGTAGTTGGATGGAGGGGAGGGGGAGGGGCGGCGCCCCTCCCCTCCGTTTATTTCCTTATGGAAATAAATGAGAGGGGAGGGGCGGCGCCAATTATTTCAATCTGAGCCGTTAGCGCTAAAGTGCCGTGCACCTGTATTTGGTGCCCCTCAGTTGGTCACAGGTATGTTCCTGCTCGGAGAATTGAGCGGCGGGGGGCGCGGGCGCCCCCCCCCCCCCCGCTGCAAGGGGGGGCGCCCCGAAGGGGCGCCCCCTCGCTTTACCAGACGTTTTACGTGGTCCCTTCTCCTTGCCCTCACGAGTTTAGGAGGTGAAAGCTCGTTACTTGGTCATAGGGTTTTTGGTACCCCCCCGGCCGGCCGGCCGGCTCCGTTTAATTATTTGTTTATGAATAAACCTAATTAAAGATATATGGATTACTATCTCTGAGTATATAGGGCTATAATCTTTATCGGGTTGGAGTTATGGAAAAGAGGTAGAGTATAAACTTTGAAATATTAAACTATCCATAGATTATTTAAATATATAAATTCTGGGCTTTTTTACCGGCCGGCTCCTGTTATAATGTATTGAGCATCTAAAGCCTTTTCAATTTTTAATTTTAAAAAAAAAAAAATAAAGAAGAAAACCTCTCTCTCGAAGAGAGAGAGGGCCGCTCGGGGCGCCCAAATTTATCCTGTAATGTAAACATTAATTTGTCAACATCAGTGGCCTTGGTCGATACAGACAAATCTTTTTCAAAACTTTGATTAATAAAACTTTGGTATAACGACCGCTCGGGATTTTTTTTACTCGTTCTCGTCCTCGTCCTCATCCTCGTCCTCCTCCTCTGTAAATTCTAATTTTGTTTTTAAATCATCTCTAGCGCTACGTATTCCTTCGATTTCTTCCAAGATTTCCCCTTCGAAGTGAGAAACCTCAGCTTCCAAGTTTTCCGAGCCTTTCTCCGGGTTTCTATCTTCAAAATCTTTATCTATCAACTCCTCGATTATTTTAATGTGTCCAGCAATTCTATCCTTATATTCTTCAAGGATAACATTATAATCTTCCTTAGCGGCCCCCTCAAAACCCCTCTTCCTCTCTTAATATTTTTTCATAAGAATAAAATAAAAATAATAGATAAAAAATATGAGAGAGGGGGAGGGGGCCAAAGAGGGGGACGCTTTAATACGTGAGGGACTATCATCTGCCTCAATTATAGCTGTGTTGAAGAGATTTGCATCTTTTAAATCAGGTAAATCACCTGGATAATTCATTTGCGGATTTGGTTCTTGTGCATATTTAACTACACTATTAACAGCCATCGTCACCGCCACCTCCTCCTCCTCATCACTGCTGCTACCCTCAAAACCGCTATCACTTCGGTCGTTATCCGCATTGGAGAAAAGCATATTAGACGTTTTTCTACCATCTAGAGTCTTAGTTGATTTACAATATGTTGAATTGTCACCCTCTAATGACCCCCTCCTCCACCATCCAACTACGAATATAGTTGGAAGCTGGAGGAGGGGGCGGAGCCATAGTATTAGGTAGGAAAATCTCACCAAATATCATTGCTATAAAATCCACAGCGTACCCCTGCGGAGCAGGGGAGACGCATCCTAGCGCGCGCTCCGCGCGCGCGGATGCTAGAAAAAATATAAAAGGAAGAAGGTAAAAATAATGATCTAACCATTCCCATTCTAGATACCCCTCTCCTTATCTTTTTTTGATCCCTATCGGGCGAAAAAAAAAGACCAAAAATTTAAAATAATTTTGGGTTGTCCGAGGAGAGGGGGCCAGGAAAGGCTTAGCATATTCATATAAAAATAAAAGTAAAAATAATCTTACAACTATTTTTTTTTAAAGTAAATCTTCGCTTAAGATTTTTAATTAGCCCAGTAAATCCTCTTAAAAAAAGACCCCCCCCCCACCAACAAGATCCCCCACCTCCATCTAACTACTACGCGAGTAGTAGTTGGATGGAGGGGGCGGTGGGGGTAGTCCGGAATGGACACCTTGTAATTTTTGTGTGGCACTCCAAAGTATTGTTGTGTCCAAATTTAGGTTTATTTTTAATTCCTTGTCACATAAGTGAATTTTCAACTAAACTAATTATAGGTACAACCAAAACAAATCATAAAAAATAAAGGAAAGTACTAATTTGACCCATTGTGATAAAAGGTTCTTCAACGTGTAAACCACCTAATTTCATTAAGACTAAGAAATTGGCTACGAATGCTCAGAAACTTATTTTCATTAAAGGTTTAAACTGTATTCCACGTACTCTAGATAAGTCTAGATAAGGTAAAGCTAATAAGATAAGTATTGCAGAAAACATAGCTAGAACACCCAAAGCTTTGTTAGGTATTGAACGTAATATAGCATAGAAAGGTAAAAGATCAAAGACATTAAATGACCTAGCCAAATTTTTGAAATTTGGCTGTATTTAAAAGGGGAAAGGCTTAGTTTAAAGCCCTAATTTATATAACATTTCTTTAACAAAAAAAGGTTTAGTTTTTAGTATTAAACTATCCATAGATTCTTTAAATATATAAATTCTGGGCTTTTTACTCTTGTTATAATGTATTGAGCATCTAAAGCCAAATTTATCCTGTAATGTAAACATTAATTTGTCAACATCAGCATTAGAGAAAGCATATACATTTAAATGAAGTCCTGATCCATGGCGACTTCCGTCGTCCATGATTCAGTGAGCTAATCCTCTTGGAGTTAAAAGCTCGTAAATATTTTCTGGAACTTTCTTTACATTTAAGGCATAAAACATTTCTCTATATTCATTAAAACAAGGTAATTGCATAGTAGTGAAAGATATAGAACTGTAACTTTTATTTGTTCTCTTATCTCTATTTATTCCAGATTGAGGTGTATAATTATCTGCACAAAATGGCAGAAACATATTTAATATATAATTAAAATACTCTTTATGTAATACTGCAGTTTGAGCAAACACTAATCTGGAATTACTAGTAGATGATCTTCGGACTATGTGTGCTTCCACCTAGTAATGTACCCACTAGGGCTTCTTTGGTTTCTTCAGGTATTGTTATCTTTGCCCTTTCGGCCGCGGATAATCTTTTAATACCTTTTGTAGAACCAGCAGTGGGGCGCGCTGCGGGCACCCCCCACCGAATCAGCCCCAGGCAAAAAAGAACTGTGGTACAAATCAGATATGTAATCTGGTGGACTTTATCTTCATAGTTAAAAATTATATCTAATGACAATTAAAAACAAAGTCTCGCGTAAAGTCTCTGAGGAATCATACCACTGGTCGAAATTTTAATATCCACCAAGGCGGGTTTCCTGCTGATTGCTCATTATAATCTCCTTATCTTTATCACTATAAATAAAAACATTATTAGTATATAAGGCACTAGAGTTTCCCAGCATATGACGAGATTAAGTGGCATCTGTACACCACTCCGGAACTCAAGTTTGTTATCATAAAGGCTCTTTATCCTTTATCTCCATCTTTCACAAGATGGTTCAGACTATGTCATCATCCCATCTCTTTTTTTATTGCATAAAAAAAGAGATGCAAGACGAAGGGCTCTCGTGGAAGGATTATTGTTTAAGATACTCACCTTCTAGTCGTTGAACGTTATTGTTTATAATAATTAATCGAATATATCTAGATAAATTCTATAAATCTGTCTTCAAACAAGCTTCGCTGCATATTGACTTGGCCCTGCTATTATCGACACTGTAGCACCAAGTTGTCTATGACAATTCACCCTTTTTTTTCTAAATACTCAAATTTAGGCGACAACAGATATTTATGGCAGATATTTGACGACCAGGTCGAAATTTTCGACCTGGTCGTCTCCCTACATGTGAAGCAAAGAACTTTTTGTAAGAA
Organism: Morchella conica; assembly: GCA_008079325.1. NCBI lineage: Eukaryota > Fungi > Ascomycota > Pezizomycetes > Pezizales > Morchellaceae > Morchella > Morchella conica. Next base: position 62,333 of record VOVZ01000068.1, on the reverse strand, counting down.
ATTGGGTATAACCTTGGTTATACAGTAAGCGGCCCCTCCCTCAAAATTTACCAAAAATATTATAATATTTTTGGGTAGACCGGGCTGCTCCAAGGTGGGGCGCTCCGAAGGGGCGCTCCGAAGGAGCCCCTCGCTTAGTGTAATCTAACTAATAAGAAAAAAGAAATTATTTAAATCCAGTATCTATAAGCCATTTGTTTAATTGAGCATTTCGATAATCAATCGCAGCATTTAATGCTTCATCTTTGGAATCATTAAACGTTTTAAAGAAAAAGTATTTAGTTTTTGGTTTTATATTCAAAGCAACAGGCAAGTTTACGGCTCAAGCTCTATTTTTAGACATAGTAATGTAAAATTCATTTAAAGTTGAGGATTTTTTTCTTTCTTTACCCGGAGGGGAAGTACAATTCATCTAGTCTTTTAACCCAATAATCAAAACTGAATTTTAGATTATTCTCTATTTTATTATATAATAAACGTAGTAAGGCTATTTGACTTTCTTTCCAATGTCTTGCAGCAACAGAGATTATAATAAAAGATTTTATGATTAATTCAATCTGTTCTTGTTTTCAGAAAAACAATTCTCTATGTTGTTTAATAACATTAACAAAATTACATACACTTACTTTATTATCTATAGTTAAAACAATATGCGTAGAGCTATGACTTTTTTCATGTTGAGAGATTCGTGCCTCCGTGTCTAACTTGTTCAAATATTCAACAATTTTCTTCAATAAATTATCATTGTCTAAAGTATATTTTTGTTCTAACCGTATTATTGGAATAATTCACACTCCCTTTTTGGAATCTCTAATTCTTATGGCAAAGTTTCCATCCCCCAGTAAAAACCCTAATATAAATAATACACTTAATGGTTTATTATTGTCAGGATATGTTTTTATGTTTTCTTGGTATCCAGTCTACATAGTTTCACCTAAAACAGCGGCCCCCTGCAAAGCAGGGGGGGATGCAGCCCCTCTCTCTACGAGAGAGAGAGGGGCCGCTTTAATTTTCTCTAAAATATGTATTTTCTTACGTGGAGAATTTACCAGACTATAGGCTAAACTTATAACTTGAACTTTAGAACTATCTGAGAGATTAGATTTTTTATGAAGATTAGAAATATCTTTAAGGTCTTTAAAACCCTCCTCTCCGTTTATTTCCTAATGGAAATAAATGAGAGAGGAGGGGGGCGGCGCCCTTTGTATTTGTCCCCATAAACCAAAGATAAATATGGAATTAATCTGCTTATTATAAAATCCCAATCACGACTCAAAAGTCTAATATGAAAGTATTTAGAGGATTCGTTTTGAGATATATCAAATTTTAAGTTTTTATCTAAAATTGTTCATAAAATAACTAAAAACTCTATACTTGAATCACTAGCGTTTTGACTAATATAAACTAAAGGTCGGAAAGTAATAGTAGGAACACTCGGGAAATATCCACCTATGTGTCCCTCAGCGTCCCCCCTCTGTCCCCTTTGCACCTAGTGCAAAGGGGACAAATAGAGGAGGGGGGATGCATCCCTGCGGCTCCGCCGCAGGGACGCTTGGAATACACCATTTACTAATGCTCTAAAACCTTCCTCTCCATCTTGTTTTGAAAAAAAAAAGAGAGAGAGGAAGGGGGCCCATTTAAAACTTTGCCTCTTTAATTAAATAGGGGCTATTATTTTGAAGAATTTTTTTCCGACCTTAAGTGGATTTATTAGGTTCAGAAGCTCTAATTTTGAAACTTCTTGCTTTTTATTTTGGATTGTAATAAAGCCTTTTTGAGCGTCCCCTCTCTCTTCGAGAGAGGGGATGCAGCTCCCTCCCTCTCTCTTTAAGAGAGAGGGAGGGGCCGCTTCATTTGAAATTTCTTTGTAATCTAAGGATAAATTATTTTCACTTACACTATTTTCTTTGTCTAAATTAATTTCATCTTCCACTCTTGCCGTGTCAGAATAATTCACACTAGATATAGGAGGTAATACACATAAAATATTTAATTCTATCGCAGGTGGAGTTTGCATTGGGTTTGCGACAACGTAATTTTCGCTATCCCCTAATGCATTAGGCATAAAGAATACAAAGATAGATAAAACTAAAATAAATATAAAGATAGTAATCAAGTCTTTGAATAAAAAGAAAGGAGCGAAAGCTAATCTATCACTATTACCAGAGATACCCAATGGATTACCTGACCCTGCTCTATCATGAAGAGCAATTAAATGCATTAAAGCTAAAGCAGCTAATACAAAAGGTAATACAAAATGTAAGGCAAAAAATCTATTTAAAGTAGCATTATTAACAGAACAAAAAAAGTTGGCAGCCCCGTTCTTTTACTAGCGTCGCCCTGCGGAGCAGGGCAGACGCCTCCTAGCGCGCGCGTAGCGCGCGCGGGAGGCTAGCGGAGCCTCATCTTCGATGATGCTTCGCAAGGCCCCCTGCTAAGCAGGGGGCTAGTTCGCAAAAAAATTCTCGCTACACTCAATATATTTCTACATTGTTCGGACTATATCATAATCTTACTGTATTTAGTATATGTTTGGGATGTTTATTTTTTCAGCATATCTAGGGATAGTACGAAGCTGTTTAATTCAAAGTAAATATTGGAGTTTTTTGTTACCCAATAATTTTACAGGTGCTTTATTTATAAATCTAATTACATTTTCTATAGATCTAACACCTGTAACTTTCAATTTAAAACTATTAGTTTTGTCTATATAAATCTTAGGTGTTAAAGATAAGTACTTACGAATAGCTGAAATAAGTATATCAGCATCAGTTTGGCTAATATCAAAGCGTCCTTCTCTCTCGCAGAGAGAGAAGGATGCAGCCCCTCTCTCTCTAAGTGAGAGAGAGGGGCCGCTGGCTACAAAATAATCACCATCTTTACTTAGTTTATAAACACTAAAACAACCTTCAGCTTCAATAAACCCAACTAATCATGCTGAAAAGTAGGGTGCATTTAATATAGATTCAATTGAATTCAAAGGCTCATTAGGCCGAGTGTACTCTGGTATATCGTCATAAAACACTACATTAGATAAAATTACATTTCTGAATCTCAAGTAATCATATTGTTTATTGGAAAAAAGAGGATATTTATCAAAGATAGGCAGTACAATATTTATTAAGTGATCTTTTTTTCTCACTCTGAAGTATACCATACTTATTCCTTTTCTTTCCCTAAACCCTACTACACCTACACCTAATAAATCTTTAATTTTATATATAAGTTGAACATCTTTTATACTCAACTCTATTCCTAACTCACATTGAAAATATTTTCCCTTTTTTGTTACAGTGAAAAATCCATCACCTTCAAACAAACCAACCAAATACGCATAATACAAATGATTTGAATTTCACTTTGTATTAGATCCTTTATTATTCACTAAAAAGGCAGATTTTATTATTTTTTTTAATTCTTTACTCATATGTTCTTTGTCTATTCATATTCCACTTAATCATATTTATTTTATCTAAACCCAAACAACCAAAAAACGCCCGCGTTTTTTTGTCTTTTGTTTTGTGTAAATTATCTTTAATAATACCATCTATTTTACATAAATCCTCAAAGTCTAATTTTTTTGAGCCATGTAGAGGATATTTTTTAAAAAAAGGTATTAAAATATTGGTTAACTCTGATTTTTTAGTTATATTAAGTCTAACAATTGAAGTTTCAGGCTGTACATATATATTACCACAGCCGTCCCCCCCCCTGCGGGGGGGAGGGCATCCCGCGCGCTCCGCGCGCGGGACGCCTAAATATTCTTTAATTGAAAGCATTAAATCTAAATCCCGTAAATGTTGAGTCAAAGTAAAACTTAAAAGAACCTGATATCCTGATTTATGTGTTTCCTGTTTTCTAACTACACACTGGAAGTTACCTTCCGCATCTAAAAAACCAGCGTCCCCCTGCGGAGCAGGGGAGACGCATCCTAGCGCGCGCTCCGCGCGCGCGGATGCTAACCATTCTGGATCTCTTGTTATCAATGTTGAACTATTATTAATAATTGGACGGTTTACTGGATGAAGATCAGGAAAAAGAGTTTTTAGCTGCTCGGTTAATCCTAGGTTCATTGAAGCGGCCCCCCCTTCGGGGGGGGCTGCAAGGGGCGCGCCCCGATTCCCCTTTAGGGCTCGGGGCGCGCCCCTCGCTTTTATGCTAACTAATCTACTTAACCCTTCATTTGTAAGATGCTCACCATTATTTAATATATTTAAGGCTGCAGAGTTAAATAAAAGGTAATCTGCTTTCTTTTTAGTTAATAATGGATATTTATCAAAATGGGGTACTAAAACAGAAATTAACTCTTTGTAGGATTGGATTGAATATATTGCACAACCTGCATTTTTACCTTTCTTGATATTAATGGTTCCTACGCCGAAAAAGGATTTAATTCGCTCTAGTAACATAAGATCTTTTATATGTAGTTGAATAGAAAATATAGCTCTAACTTGAAACCCTGCTTTAAAAGTACTGTTCTTTGTAAAAGCGATATGGAAACATCCTTCTCCATCAGATAATCCACTAACATATCCCGAAGGTAAACAGGCTTCGCCACCCTTATCAATCGTGATTAGCGGAGTCAGTCCCTTTGCACTAGTCGAGGCTTTAGATGAAAAAAAACATTTAGTTATGCCAGACAAACTGGTTGAAAGATGTAAATTAGAATATGAATATAAACAAGAACGAGTAAATAAAGGTAAATGAAAAGAACGAGAAATTTTTGTAAGATTTTCTGCGTTTAGTCTCTGAGAGGCTTCGAGAGTAGATATACCTCTAACCCCTGCGAGTTGTCCCCATGATTTTGGCTTTTTCACGGCTGTGTAAACACAGACGTATCCAAATACTAATATTGGGGGTATTCTAGCATTAAGCAGAATTTGCTGAACAACATCACGGTTGTCAGGCTCTTCAATTAATAATTGATTCAAGCCACCTCAGATAACAAAATTATTATTGATAATATTTTTAAATTTTATCATCAAAACCTTTCGGTTTTGTTTAGACTATGTCTTCAACCAATTTAATGTCTCTAATTCTCTGCTATGGTTACACCATCAGCAAGGAAAAGGACTAGCTAAGCAGAATGTTAAAGAACTTCCGGTTGCCTTTTTCAATTAGGGTCTCCTGAGGAGAAGTAGAAAAGAAAATTAGGCCAAAGCAATAAAAAGGTTGTGTGGTTATCTTGTCAAGCTTATTGCGGTATTGCTCACTTGTTAGTCGTTGAACGTTTTTGACATTTTATTATACCGTGTCAAACTTCGCTGCAAATTATTTAATTTAACGGTGGGATATTAAATAAATGTTTTTGCAATTAACCCCATTTGCCTCTAAAACATTACTGTTTTAAGGAGCCTATTTTCACAGAACTAATTCTGTTAGTATAGTACTTTATTTTTGATATTATCTATTTAAGAAGGTAATAACCAGAAAAAAGGGCATTTATTCGGGAAAATTAAGATTACCGTAACGAGAACTGTTACGTAGAACTGTTAACCATTTTAAATATTGGATATTTTTCAGACCAATTAAAGGATGAAAACCTGAAAACGAGAAAAAATTAATCACTGTTTGTATGTCAGCTTTAGAACTGACAGCAAACTGGTTATAGAGACCTTTTTCAGTGTCTATTTTCCGGTTTGTCTCAAACACCAATTTAAAGGCTTCAAATAACATAACATGCACTCTCTGTTTTAATTGAAAGCATCCGTAATTATTTTTTTTTACGTAGAAAGAACCTTCAGAAATTGTAAATCCAACTATTCAGTTTTTAAAAAAGGCTAAATTTGCGTAATCTGAGGCTGTTTTAGGTAATTCAAACAATGTAGGTATTTCTTTCATAGCGTCCCCCCGTAGGGGGGATGCATCCCTCTCTCTCAGAGAGAGGGACGCTGGTATTTGATCGTAAACTTTTTTATCATCTTTTAAGATAAACATAGCTAAATCAAACTGAGCTCTCCGAGTATCAGTTAAAAAGAAAATACCATGGTGTAATAATAATGGGAAAAGAACTTCTTGTAAGTCAGTTCGATTAATTATTAATTTACAAGTTGGACTTTTATGATCTCGGTATATTGAAACTTTACCTAATTTTAATACAGATTGGATATACTCTAATGTAGAAATATCTTCTAAATGTATTGAAATTACAAGTTTAATAGTTATAAATCCTTTTGTAGTTCTAGTTATTTGAATATACCCATCTCCATCTATTACACCAGCTAAAAAAGCTATAAATGATGAAGGAATAGAAAGATATTCTTTTTTGTCTAATCTTAAATTTTTGTTACCTTTTTTTAATGCATGTACACTAACAGTACCTATAGTAGGCAACATTAAAGCAGTTGCTACTATTGTAGAATATTCTGTGGTGTTTTTTGACTCAACTATATCTTGTCCTACCCAAGGTATCGCACTCATAAGGTTAGTAATACGTATTTTGTATTACTAATATATTAAGGATTATAAAATAAGGCGGTTGTAGTATAGTTCTATGCAGAAGATTTAGGAGAGTAGGCTTTAATTCTTTTTACAGTTAGAGCAGATATTAAACCTTCTTGATTTTTTACAGGTTTTCCATCATTTAACCGCTGTGTTATAGTGTTATTACTTACATGTAGAGCTTTAGCACAAGAGACCCCGTTAGTAAAATAACTAATAGAACCGTTAAAAAAAATAGCTTTAATAATGTAGGTAGATCTTATATATTTTTTTTCGTTTATTATCATAGCTCTACCCTCAGAATCTATATTTATTAAAGGTTTTGATTTAATCAATAGATCTAGTTCTGATTTAGTAGCCATATCAAGAGTTAAGGGGTTAGAATTAGTTGACAATCTGTTATTATTCATAGTATCACCTAATTTAATTATTAATTCTTTACCCTTTTCTGTGAGATATTTACCTTCTAACGTTAAAAAAGCATCCCCCTGCTCTGCAGGGGAGATGCAGCTCCCCTCTCTCTCTTAAGAAGAGAGAGAGGGGGCCGCTATTGTTCTAAAATCTAGATAATCCAGATATTTTTTAGTTCTAAATTGTAAGCTATCAAAATAAGGTATTAGGATGTTACATAAATAATCAATTTGATAAATTTCTAAAATAGAGATAGGTTTATTGTTCCCTCTTATTTTTTTATCATTGATATTAATTAATTTAGTGCAACTACCCAATATACAAGAGTACTCGTCTAAATGACTTAGAAGAAACTCTCGTATCTTTTCTAAAAGTACTTTATTAGGTGTTGTAGTAACAAATGAGACACGGACAGCCATATCGTGTTTATTTAAATAAAATGATCCATCCCCCTCCAGTAAACCCACTAAATAATTACCTGTAATTCTTATGCGATGACCTACAGGTAAATCATAAAATACTCTTTTATCATTCATACTATCTTTTAATTGAATAATATCTGAATATAAATCTTGTTTATTTAATTCACTAGTTTTTCGGTTTAAAAACATAAAAAATGCTTTTTTAAAAGCCAAATAATCTAGATGTTTTGTTGTGTTTAATGGAAATTGTTCAAACAAAGGAATTAATATTTTTTCAATATCACTTAATTGAGATATTGTAAATACTAATGTATCTCGCTCGGTGTTAAGTCTACCACAACCTAAAGTAGCTTTTATATATTCTAAAGCATTTCTATCGTCCTTTTAATTATAGGAGAGTAGCAAGTAAACTATAACAAGAAGTCAAGGAAGTCTTACACCATAAGACTAGTCCGAATGAGAGGAATAATTTCTACCAGAGTTCATCCCAGATTTTAAAAGCAAGATTTTATCCAACCCTTCAGTAGTTAGATGAGCTTTAACTTTAATTAACTCTGCAGCCTTAATGAAATCAATAAAATTCAATCTTTTAACTCCTTGTAACGGATATCTTTGGAAAAAGGGAATAATGATACTATATACGTCTTCAAAATTTGTAACAGTTAATACTTTACAAAAATTATTAGTTTTTAATGTACCACAATTAAGATATAAAATTATTATATTTAAAAGTTCTTTATCTTTTTCATGTTGAGTGATTTGAAAATTTAATTTTACTGCTTTTCCCAATTTACTTGTAGAATGTTTTTGAACATGTATCATAAAACATCCTTCACCTTCAGTGAAACCAACAATTCAATTCGGGTCAATAGATTGGGGACTTGGAGTTTCCACGACTGGGTTAGCTACTGGGATAATATTTGGGAAAGTTTCAGCTAGAGCATCTGTTAAACCATTACGCATAGAGGCCTTAATAGACAGAACTCTCTTAAAACCTTCCTCAGTAAGATGCTCTTTATTATTCATCATTTGGACAACCTGTTTAAAAAGCTCATAGTCTGCTCGTTTTTTAGTTAATAAAGGATATTTATCAAAGTGCGGTATTATTGAAGAGGTTAAACCTTCTAGAGAGTCTACCCTATATAAGCATCTCTCGCTACCACTATAATATATACATCCTGCTCCTCCTAAAGCCTCTCTAATCCTTGTTAAAAGCGTAACCCCTTCGTAGAAGGGGTTATGCAGCCCTCTCTCTCTCTCTCTAGAAGAGAGAGAGAGAGAGGGCCGCTCTCGATCTCTTTTATGCAAGTGGATTTGAAAATTAACTACTATTCTTCAACCTAATTTCATTTTTTTACTTCTAGTAAATAGAACAGAAAAACAACCTTCCGCATCTATAAAACCACTAATATAATAAGGATTAATTTTTCTTCGTATTATACTGCTACCATTTTCATTCGCTTCCTGAGAAGATATTCTGGCCTCTTGAGAGGCACTCTCTACTGAGAGAGTATGAAGGTCTCTTTTCCCTAGAAAATAAGTAATACATTGATGGTAACCTTATCAAGACCCTCCTTCCCGTTTATTTCCTTATGGAAATAAATGAGAAAGGAGGGCACCGTAAATTTTTCCAGTAACTGGGCTGTATAAAAAGAAACAGAGGAAAGGGTGTAAAGCAATTCTAAACACAAACTCAAATCCTGTTACTACTCCTTCTTTATTTTTACGCACTCGGCATATAAAATTAGATTCTGCTTCACTGATACCTACAAATCATTCAATAAATCCAAGATTTATTGAAGGTTTATCTTTAGATGATACTTCATGGGGACCGTTATTATTATTTTCCAACTCAGAAGAGGATGTAGTAAGTCTACGTACTTCTATTTGCCCTCCCTCTCTTATCTTTTTTTCTTCTTTACTATTAATTATTTTATTATTAAAAAAAAGAGAGAGAGGGGGGGTCAGGTTAGATGAAGATAATTTAAAAGGAACTATTAAAGAAGTAATACATAAACCTTTTAGATATACAACCCAGTCCCACAAACGTCCTAAAAAAAAGAATAAAAGATTTTATACAGGACGCTGTTTATTTTTAAAACTAATCACTACGGGTCAGCCTGGTCCAGCGAAGCCAAGGGGATAAAAAATCGTCCTGCGGGTAGATTTTTTAAAGCAGGGGACTAGTTTCAAAAAAATTAGTGGGAATCAGAAAAATTTACTCTTGATTATCTAATTATAGTATAATAGGTTACATTAAATTTCTTTAATTTTGGACTATATCTTTACCCCCTTCTCATTTTTACAGCCTGCTCATACTCTCATCCCTGCTTAGGGTAAAAAAATAAAGCAGCAAAAAAACTAAGGAATAACATCCTCCGCGAAGGGGGGATATATCACGTGTAGTCTCTGAGGATCCTACTAAGATAAATGTTTTCTTTTGGTTTCCTGCTGATTGCTCTAAACTAAGCTCTTTTACTTAATTATACAATTAGAGTAAATTAGTTATAAGAGGTTCCCAGCATATAGTGATATTTTCCAACAGCTATTACTTAACTGTTGCACCTCATAGGCTCATTTGACCATATGGTAAAACGTACAAATATACTTAATATAAACTGTAAGTTATTTATAAAAAGCCAGAATAACTTTGAATTCGTTTAATCTGTTAATCTTTTATGATTAAATATTCCGACTGTGCATTAAGCATCATTGCAGACACCCAAAAGTGACCCAGCCTGTCGCGATTATTAAGATAACCGACGATCTCTAGCTTTATAATATATTCTATATATAGTTAACTTTACACTATATAACAATATTTAAAGCTCTTTGATCGTATTCACTAATGTTGCCAAAGAAAATTATTTCTTCAATATCCCTATCGGGTTATTCCACTTTAATATTTATTTTCCTCTTAAGGTTATATAAATTTTTATACTCGTGGGACTATGGATTAAATTAAACAATAATTGAACCAACAACAATTCAATTAAAATAATTTAACAACAAGTATCAACGTAAACATGTAAATTTATTTTTGTGTAAATTTAACAATTCAACGTCTTTTTAATATTTTTTTAGGCGTATTCATAGCTCTATTTATAGTTTTTACACTACATTTCAATGATAGAGCTCCCGCAGTTATACTTGGAAATTCCCCATACACAGTTTTATCTAGATTATAGACTATTATAGGTTTAGTAGATTTACGCATATTAGCTAAAGCTTCTTCCGAATATATAGGTTTAACACGAGTTAAAGCAGCTTTTCTAATATTTTCTTTATGTTGTTCACTCATAGGTTTATTTCTATTTAAATTACCTATTCATAAACGACGTTCTGGACTGTAATTTTCTACCATTTTTAATCTAGTCATTTCAGAATGTTTGTAACCAAAAGTATTACCAGCCTCGGTTACTATATTATAATCAGGTAATAAAGATTTTATATAATAGTCTTCCATATCTAATAATTGTTTATTATTTTCTTTATTCACTATTTCAGTAAATATATCTAGTATGATAAAAGCAAAATTATCTATTTTATACTTTTTTACTGCGGCTTTAACTATTTTACTACCTTGAAAGTTAAATAAATGCCTACGTAATCTAGAATTGAACTTCCCTGTAGAAGCAGAACCTACATAACAACTTAAATTAAATTTATTTAGAATTAAATACACACCAGCAAGATTTCTAGTCTCATTTAATACTTTACTTTGAATAGACTTGTCCCCTAAATTTTCATAAACATAGACAGGTTCAATATTATTTTTACCCAAAAACTCTTTAACATCTTTAGAATACGCCTCCGTAGGGGAACTGTCATTTGGTTTTGTAGATTCTATATTTAGTGATCTAGTAAAAGTAGAGAAGTGTCTTACACTCCCTTTATTAGAGAAGGGTGTATTTGGAGTCGTATTTGATTTTGAAAGTCATTTATAATTATTATTATTATTATTATTATTACCATAGCCTCCGTTGTTATTGTTATTGTTGTTGTTGTTGTTGTTGTTCTTGTTGTTATTTAATTTAAACCATTTTGGGCTATGTAACAAACCCAGGAAAGCTGTAGCCATCATTAAGATAAAAATTACAGTACCTATACCTCAAACTAATGTTCTTGGATTTTGGTAAGATCCATAATATAAACCTCTTCCAAATCGCGATAGGTAGGTCCTTTCAGACTTTCCCCCGCTAAGAACCATGCATGCTAGTTTCCCAGCACATGGCTCGAGCAATCTATTTTTTTATACACAATTTTTTTCTATTATACAACGTTTTCATTTTCATTTTTCTTTTTCTTTTTTTTCTGCATAAAAACCTGCCTCCCCCCTATGGGGTTAGGTTTAATTTAATAAACCCACTCCCCAGCTCCTTGTCCACCCGGCCCTTTACCGGAGCGAAGCGTCCGCGCGCGCAGCGCGCGAGATGCATCGCTCCCCCCAACGAAGTGGGGGGTAGAAGCTAGGAGATGGGAAGGAAACAAAAAAAGGGCTAAGGCTAAAGGCTAAGCAGTAATGCGCAATTAAAAAGAATTGCGGACCGGCAGTTGGATTAGCTTTTGAATCACTAAGTTTCACTACCCACAATTAAAGGATCTGCAACATATCCCTGATCTGTATATCATCTATTAACCACTGAATCTCTATAAGCGATTGCTTCTTTTAAAGCAGCCCCTCTCTCGAAGAGAGAGGGGGTGCAGCCCCCTCTCTCTCTAAAGACCCTCCCCTCCGTCCAACTACTACGCGAGTAGTAGTTGGATGGAGGGGAGGGGGCGGCGCGAGAGAGGGGCCGCTATATCTTGTCCACCATATTTTTCAAAAGAGAAATATTTACTTCTTGGACTAGATTTTAAAAATAAAGGAAGATGCACACATCACTTAGTTACTTTACCTGTTTTATTTACTTTATCTATGACAGGTGAAATGTAAAACTCACCAGAAGTATTTCTGACTGATTTTTGGTTAAAAATTTCGTCTATTCTATTAAGCCAATGTTTCATTGTATAATCCCTGTTATTTTCTATTGAATAAATAGTTTTAATTATAAGATATTTAACTGGCAATAAATTACGACTATCCAGTGTAATTAATTTTACAAACTGTTGAACCATTTTAAGTTTATTAGTCTTTCAGAAAAATAACTCATAATGGGGTTCTAATAGTAATAAAAGGTTAGATATATTTTCTACTCCCTCAATAACACATAATACATAATAGGAGTCTGTTCTTAAACAAGCTTGCACCCCTTTGCTGATTAAAAAATTACAAATTAATTCCATCAGATACAAATTACTAGTAGTATTTTTCTGTTTTATTTCAAATTTAGGAATAAATAAAAGACCAGTGACATTATCTCTAATTCTTATGTAAGCACAACCATCCCCTAAAAAGAAACCGGCCGGGCTGGCAGATTTCGCTCCCCCCTTTCGAAGAGAAGGGGGGCTCCTTCGGAGAAACCTAAAATAAAAACTATATTTAAAAAAGTAGTATTTTCTTTTGCTTCAAATTGATTTGACATAGAAATGTCCGCGGATGAGTCAGGTGTAATCAAATCTTCAGAATTTTCAGTAACAAGTGAGAATTTTTCCTCTAATGAAGTAGTACGGTCTCTACCCCCCCCCCCCTGGTGTTAAGCTATATGCTAAATTAATAATTTCAAGACGGGAAGATAATGTGTTTAAACAATTTAACTCATCTATTCGTGATAGTTTAGCCATTGCTGTAAACTTCTCACCATAAGTTAAAGATAAGTAAGGAAAAAGAACCGACATTATATATTCTTTATTAGTGCTTCTTAATTGTATATGGTATTTTCCAGATTGATTTTTGGAAATACTTCACTTTAATTGACAACCTAATATTACTCACAATAAAGAAAAAAATTGTAAACTCTTATCACTTATATTTTGTCCAATAGAGAATATTGGGCTAAAATGGTGACTAGAACTAGAGTGGAATTTTCCAGATCAACTACCTTCTGCTTGAAAAAAGCCGTTGAATAAATATCGCATAGCTAACAAGAAATCAGAAGAAAATTCTTGATTATGATAAGACTCTTTTGCTTCATCTTTATATTTTTCAATAAGTATTTCTAATTCTGTTAAAGACATTAAAATTTTTCCATTTATTATATTGTTCTAGTTTAACCATGATTTCTTCCACTGTTCATTCCACTCTTAATCTTTCTAATCTGATCTAAGCCTGAAGCTGTTAAATGACCCTTATCCTTTATAATCTCTGCTACTCGCTTGAAATCTGCATAGTCCAAAGATTTTACACATTGTAAAGGATATTGATTAAATAACGGAACAATCTTTTCTTCAATATCCTTTAATTTGTTTACAGTAAAAACACCCGCAAACCTATCCGGTCTTTCTATATACCTACCGCAATCTAAATGCTCAACTAAACTTTTCATTAATTGTGTGTCACGACTATGTTGAGTTAAACTAAATGTTAACTCTACTTGAAATCCAATAGAATAGCGTCCCCTCTCCCGGAGGGAGAGGGGAGGCGGTCGCTCCCCCTCTCTCGAAGAGAGAGGGGGAGCGCCCGCTCTGAGATTTTTGTACACCAATACAAAAGCATCCCTCACCATCCGTGAACCCAACTAGCCAATTAGGATCCGGAATTCCCTTAAAATCAACGGCTGGTCTGTTTACAGGTTTAGTGTTTGGAAAGGCGGCTTTTAATTTATCAGATAAACCGTTATTCATGCTAGCGGCCCCCCTCCGGGGGGGGCTGCATCGCCCCCCTCCGGGGGGCGACGCTCTAATGTTGACAATCTCTTGTAGACCATCGGCATTAAAGTGCTCTTTGTAATTCATTAAATCAATAATTGATTTAAATAGAAGAAAGTCTGCTTGTTTTTTAGTGTTTAGAGGATACTTGAGAAAATGTGGTATAATTTCATTAATTAAATCTTTGATAGACTGTACTGAATAAGTTGCAGAACCATCTTTTCCAATTGAGATATTTCCTACTCCAAAAAAGGCGGCCCCTCTCTCGAGGGGATGCCGCCCCCTCTCTCTGAAAGAGAGAGAGGGGGCCGGCTTGTATTTGTTTCAATAATGCTATATCTTTAGAATGTAATCGTATTATAAAAGCGTCCCCTCTCTCGGCTTCGCCTCCCCACTTTTCACAACTACTACTCGTGTAGTTGTGAAAAGTGGGGGAGGAGAGAGAGGGATGCAACTTCTCACTCTCCCCCCCCCCCCCCCCAATCCATTCTACTATTAGCATAGTACGAATGGATTGGGGCGAAGGCTGAAAGAGAGAGAGGGGGCCGCTAGTATGACATACCACCCTATTTTGTATTCTTTTTTTTTACAAATTATTACAGAGAAACATGACTCAGCATCTGCAAAGCCTGAAATATAAAAAGGATTAAGGTTAGACAACATTCGTACATGATGCATTTCATCTTTTTGGGATAAAGATGTATTTAATTTATTTGTATTATCATTTTTATTATTAGGAATTTTACTTGAATAAAATCTTTGTTGGCTCAGATTTAACGAAAGGAATGCGGCTAGATCAAGGGAATTGAAAGCATAAAATTTTAAGAGGCACACTAAGATAACTGCGAAAGTAAAGAAGGCGATACCCTGTGACAGAAGACCTTTGGTTTTTAACATAATTATTTTTTTCTTAAATCTTAATCAATAGTAACACAGAGGACAGGATATCGCAGACTTTAATAATATTCGGTTGCACACTAGGCTAGACTAAAGGTAGGACCGTCAAAGAGGAGGGTTAGTCCTCTAGAAGGGCTTCTGTCACAGGGCTTACGCCCATTACATTGGACTCAATTCTACTTGTTCTTTACTTGTGACTACGGAATCACCACCAGATAAAGCAAGAAGAACCTTAGTCCCACTACCCACCTTACAGTCACGGTATTGAGCTACAACCACAACGGGTCTAGTATTTCTCACGCGTCAACCAGGGCACAACGAAATATTATCGCAGATTTCGATAGAGGTATTACTCCATTTATTTCCTTAACCACGGGGGTCCTCCCCGCCTTGATCAGGGCTAGTAAATAAATGAGAGAGCCGGGGAGGGGGTGCCACGATGTAGCACGCGAAGCAGTGAGCGTAGCTCACCCCGCTTTGCAGAAAGGTCGAAAAAAAAAAGATGATAGAAAATTATTTTGGTTTTTATTGTGTAGATTAGATCACCCATCTCGAAGTCAGCATCCTTTCAGATTTGAGAAAACTCTATCCAACCTATTACTAGTTGGCATTCGCTTTTTCGATTGTCTTTTACCCACTGATTGATATGCTCACTTCTATTAAAACTAATATTATAAAGCACCTCCTTCTGATAGTTACCCCTTATCTATCCACCTCAGCATATTTCGACCAAGCCGTGGATAAGATAAAGGACAGATAGGTAATCATTGGGCTTACCAAGTTTCGATATTACACTATTTTATTTTAGCCTTAGGTAGATACTTTGATTCGTCGCATTTGCCTCATTTAAATAATAACGAGGGAGACCCGGCTTCGGTTGCACAACACCTCACACTCTTACGAACTTCTATTTTACTCATTACTTTTGAATTAAAAAATAGAATTACGAATCGTAAATACATATCTTCGCTATCGCTTACCTTAGCTTTTTCCCTAACTAACTTTTGTTTAGCATTGTTCCCAAAGCTTCACACCAAAGAATTACTTCTAACGCATGTTCGGGTAGGGACTCGAAGGGTCATTCGAGGAGGAATTTCACCTCATTGTAATTATCAACTTCTTGTCGCACTGTGCAGATAAACTAGAAAAAAGAAAGCTGAAGCTGTGTTAGAGTGCAAGTAACGAATTAATCAACCATTGTTAACATCTCTCATGATCATAGATATTTTTAGTTATATTAATTTAGATGAAATTAAATATTGTTTCTTGTATAATTTTCCTGTATCTATATAACGACTACAAGTCATACTACTTGAATTTAATCCTAATGCATCAGGAGGGGAACCCGCCTGATGCATAGCCTGCAAAAGGAGAACCCTCGATTAATTGTCCGTCTTTATAGAGATAGACTGTATTGGGGTTTAGTTTTCGATCAGCTCTACTAAAAGCGTCCTTCTCTCTCGAAGAGAGAGAAGGATGCAGCCCCTCTCTCTCAAAGAGAGAGAGAGAGGGGCCGCTTGAGCCAGCTCCATATGACTTTTCCCTGAATTGATATCAAAGGGAGGGTTAGTTTCAAAAATATCATCAGATCTTTTAAGTATTTCAGTTAAAGTTACAGATTTTTCGTCTGTCTTGGGTGTTGTACTATATCTAAATTTATTTATATTATTAGATATATCAACAAACAATTGTCTACCTTCCGGTAGATAATAATAGCCTTTTTTGTGAAGTAGTAATGCTATTCTTCATAATTTAAAGTCAATAGCCTTACGGGTGTACATCTTTGACCCCCTCTAACAACCCACCCTCCGCCCAACTACTACGCGTGTAGTAGTTGGGTGGAGGGGGCCGGTAAAATATTATAATAAAGGCTATCTATATTATTAACGACCAAAGATACTACACCTGTTTTTTTGTTGAGAGCACTAGTTACATTAGTGGCTGGTACTTGTAAATCAGGTGAGCGACCGGTCGTATTTTCGACCAGTTGTGTGGATATAAATAATTTTATCACCTCTAATGTAGCTTTACTTGTATTTTTTGTGCTATTTGTAGGTAAGGAGAGCGTCCGCGCGCAGCGCGAGACGCAAGGGGGCGCGCTGCGCGCGCCCCCTCGCTATTTTTAATCCCAAGTGTACCATCACCTTCTATAAATCCAACTAATCAACAAAAATTTATAGCAAAACTTTCAAAATGACCAGTCGAATCCCTTATTTCTCTATTTCTGTTCATACTATTTTTAATAACTAATAATTTATCTTTTATATCAGTTAAATTATTACCTTTTTCTTCTTTAATCAGTATAGCTTCATAGAAAGAATCAAAGTCTAATCTTTTATTAGTTTGTAAAGGGAAATGTAGAAAGATAGGACAAAGAATATACTTAATCTGATCATAATCTTGTACAACAAAAGAACAATATTGTTTATTTTCTTCTGTAACTATCCCTATTCCTAACATCGATTGAATTGTGTGCAGAGTATCAATGTCGTCAATATGAAGGGAAATTTTGAATATAAATCTAACAAAATTTCGATCAAAACTTATTAAAAAATTACCTTCAGCATCTGTGAAGCCCACGGCTCCCATTTTGTACGAAAAGCAAAATCAAATATAAAGCCCTCCCCTCCGTCCAACTACTACACGCGTAGTAGTTGGACGGAGGGGAGGGGCGGCGCCTAACCTATGATCCCACCCTAAGATTAATTCTTTCTACCTGTATTCATCCCCGATTTAATCTTTTGAATTTTTTTCAAACCCTTCTACTGTCAAATGAGCCTTATCTTTAATCAATAAAGCGTCCCCTCTCTCGGAGAGAGAGGGGATGCAGCCCCCCTACTCCCTCTCTCTGAAAGAGAGAGGGAGGGGGCCGCTATTGTACAAAAAACCTTATAATCTAGACTTTTAATACCTTGAATTGGATACTTATGAAAAAAGGGAATAATTTTGTGTTCAATATCTGAGAATTTTGTTACTACTAATTCTACAAAATTTAATTTTGAACGTGCCTCTACCATACCACAATTAAGATATTTTATGATACTATTTATTAGTTTAATATCACGTGAATGTTGACAAATCCTAAATCTTAATCGAATTTGATGTTCAGTTTTGTGCGTTTTAGAATTTGTAAGCTTAACATCAAAACAACCTTCAGCATCCCTCCCCTATTTATCATTTGCACTTGGTGCAAATGAGAAAGAGGGGGAGGAGATGCCTCCTAGCGCGCTGCGCGCGCGGAGGCTGTGGTGAATCCAGCTATTCAATTAGGATCGATAATTTCTTGATCCTCTATTTTGGGTCTGTCAAAAGGAGTAATATTTGGAAAAGATTCAGTTAATACTGCTGATAAACCATTATTCATAGAGGCCCGAATACTTACAATTTTAGCTAATCCTTCAGTTGTAAGATGTTCACCTTTATTCATTAAATCAATAACTGATTTGAATAGAAGAAAGTCTGCTCTTTTTTTGAGTAATTAGGGATATTTCAAAAAATGTGGGATAATTACATTAGTTAAATCTTGGGTAGATCCTACAGAATAAGCAACAGTATCTCTTGTTTTACCTATACTTATGTTACCTACACCAAAAAAAGATTGAATTCCGTATAATAAAGAAATTTCTCTACTATGCAATTCTATACGAAAAACTGCGCGCACTAATCAACCTGTTTTTAATTTTTTGTACTTAGAAATGCTCACACAGAAGGAACTTTCACCATCTGACAATCCTGTGATAAAATAGGGACATTGTAAAAATTCAGTAGAAACTTGTGAGAGTTTAGATAAACCATGTGATGATTTTCAACCACCCATTAAACAAGAAAACATAAAAATATATAAATTGGTCTAACATTGTGATTTATAAAATAAGAACCAATAGGACTATTTCATTGTCGCTTTCTGTTTTTTTTCTGACTGCATGCAAAAATCCATAAAAGCAACTCCCAGACGTATAGTCTCTGAGGATTCTACTCAATAATATAAACTTTTATATTAATTTTGGTTTCCTGCTGATTGTCCCTTGAAGATTCCAATCATTGTCACTTAATAAGTATATTGGACCTTAGGATTTTCCAGCATATAGTCTGGTTTTATGAGCACACCTGAGAAATATGCTCAACAGAATTAAATGATTCTAAAACACTTGGGTTGTAGTGAACTAGATGACTGCTTCCTTCGGATTTCCCTCACCGAAGGTGGGGTGGGATAGCAGTCACCCTTTCCCGAACCGTACGTGATAGTTTCCCATCATACGGCTCTCCCCCCCATTAATGCTATTGGGATTTTCTAGGTAGTTTGATCGAAGACTGTTTCGCGTTTTCTGTGTTTCATCTTTTGACAAGCTATACAAAGTGGTATTCTCTTTCGGTTGGCCTTTACCATAAGCCGGTCCATGTAAGAGATCTTTGGGTTAAGGTCTTGCATGGCTCTGATATGATGGAACTCTACCCGGTAGTCGGAGTCACAATTCTTACATCTTAAGTATTCGAACGTTGCGTTTGTCTTCTCTTGAGATAAGGCTCCTACCACTGGATTAGGCTTTACCATATACTTATATGTGGCTCGGTATGACGGTTTAAAGAATGTTTTTCCTTTCGGGCTCGTTAGTCTATGTCCAAACTTTTTATATGTTTGTGCCATAGTTCCGAGTGTAAATTTTGTCGCTAGCAGTTTAGCACATGATTGTTTTAAGATGTATTCCAAATAAGTAGCTAATCTACCATAGTTGTGAGTGAAGCTGTAGTAATTTAAATATCCTCTGAGGACTGAGTTGTAAAGAACGATTATCTGGTCGTGATCGTTATGTAATCAAAGGAATTTCGGAGCCGACTTTCCATTGACCATAAATTTCGTTTGAGACAATTTTTTATTTATTCTGTCTAAAGGGGCTTCAAATCTTAGGCCGAGGTTATTACGTCTTAATCGACGCATAGCTCCCATTTTTCTATGGCTTCTATGATTAGATCTTAATATTGATGTACCAAGGAATAGGGCGGGATCTGTGTTTATGGCTGTTATCTTAGTTTTGCTTTCGCTCACTGTTAAACCAATAGATGCACAGAAAAGACTTATCTTGTTGAGTATTTCTTTGGCCTCCTGGAGGGTTCCTCTTATTCCTACTATCCAGTCATCGGCGTATCTGATATAGAACAGTCTTTTAAAGCCGTCATTTCCAAAGTCAATGGCCCGAAATTGAGATCTTTCGGCGATGTGTTTACGCATTAGGGCTTTGTCTCCGGCCTTTCGAGCGGCCCCCCGTAGGGGGGCTGCATCTCTCTCTCTCTCTCTTCGAGAGAGAGAGAGAGACGCTTTGAGGACATGATATTCATAATACCTGCTCTCTTTCGTTCTTATGGCTTTGTCTCCCTTGTCAAAGTCCTTTTTAAGGGACAACACAAAGTGGTCAAGTTGATCTAGAAATATATTTGATAGGATAGGGCTTACAATGGACCCTTGAGGAGTACCAATGATGTTACTTTTGAAGATTTGGAATTCGAAATATCCCGCAGTTAGGGCTTTTCAGATTAATTTTGTCAAGCTTCTATCTGTGATTTTATCCTCAATAAGCTTCATGAGCTTATCGTGGGGGATTGAATCGAAAGATTTAGATATGTCACCCTCTATAAATCATTGTGCTGGTTGAAATTCTTGACTTACTCTCTTCAGTGCCGTGTGGCAACTTCGATTTGGTCGGAACCCGTGCGAACAGTCTTTGAATAAGGGTTCGAAGATTGCTTCTAGTATTAATCTCATGGCCTCCTGAACAATTTTGTCCATTGGTGGGGCGATGGTTAAGGGGCGCGTTCCTCCTGATGGTTTGCCTATCCCAATTCTTATACTAGGAGCGAACTTAAATTTCTCACTCTTAAGTAGGGCTGAGAGCTGCTCCAATTTTTCTTTAGAGATACCATCCAGAGTTTCCGGGGAGATTCCAGGAGGCATATTCCCCGGTTTACTCTTTATGTTCTCATAAGCATAGGTTAACATTTCAACGCTAGATAGTATGTTGTACAGATTACGGTCTATAACTTGATCAGGTCCCGATCTAGATCTGTCCAAGAGTTTATTCAACTTTAAACCTACGTTGGATTTTAAACCCGTATCTCCTCCGGAGACGTATGTTCTTTTGAATAATAATGAGGCTTCAACGCTTCCCTTTCACCCAATATTACTTGAGTCGTATCGCAGCCTTTTAGAGGCTACGCCAGGTACTACCGTTGATCCGTTACCATAGGAATTTCTTCCCTTAGGCAATCCTGTGTTCAAAGTCAATGTTCGTACTACCACCTTAGATGCAACACCCATAACCTTAATTGTACTTGTTGTAGAACCTGTACTCTCTCCTTCGATAAGTAAACATGCACTACATTTACTCAAGAGAGTAAGACCCCTGTAACCGACGAGGGCCCCTCTTAGCTTGGAGGCAGTGGTTATTGTTGTTTGACTAGTATGAGTCTCATCATAGTAGTTGTGTCTTGCAGTATAATCGTTAGATATCGGTTTTCAACGACCTCCCACTTCTGGCTGAGATGCTATGTTCAGCATTACACTTTCTGCAATACCTAACTCAGATGACACGATCGCTAGAAAAGGAACGAACGGGATCAAATCCCACGACATTGCGTTGTTACCACAGCGCACGTGCATAGCTAAAGTAACTCCTGTTATGATCTGTATAACTAAACATAAAGCTAATAAAGAACCAAAATTTCATCAATAACTAATGTTTGAGGGTTGAGGAGAATCTATTACATAAGAATTTACCATTCTTAATAAGGGATAACTTTTTAAAATTCTCATTTTTTTTATTTATTAATTTATGTTTTTCATTTTATATAGTATATTATTACTGCTTTTATATATATTGAATATTTAATTTAATTATAACGACCTGATCGCTTTGCCTTTTTATATCTTTTTTCTCTCAATTAGCGGAGCACTAATTTCTTTTAGCTTACTGCGAAGCAGCCATGTATGCACCCTCTTCGAGGACGCATGCAGAAAAATTGAGTAAAATAAAAAAAAAAGGTTTAATATTTATTATATCTTTAAATTTTAATGCAATTATCTATTTTTTGGCCATAAAATATACATAATAACTAACCAGATTTATAGATAAAGAAAAATCGGGGTACTTTTTCGTTTTGCTTTTTTAAGTTTCCAACTTTTCTTTCGCTCTATAAACTGTAATGTCAATTACTTTTTTGGATATTTGTTTAGCCCACCCCACATAGCCGAAAGGCCAAAGGGGAGATGATTTAAAGTTCGCTTTAGGACCCCAAAGAACCTTGAAAATTTTCTACCATTAAAGTAAAAGCACTTTCGTTCGCATATTCTGCGTGGGGATTTGGTATGTTTTAATTGTTGTTTTTGGTTTGGTAGTCTGGGGCTGATATATTCTTTAAGAGAATTCTCTTGTAGCCCAGGGAGGGCCAGTTAAGTCCCTCCTTTGTAGGCTATGATCTCCTGGATTAAAAGAAATCTTTGACTCTGCAGCCTATCTATCGTGTAGGCGTTAGCACTTTGGGGGAGTGTCCCGTGTGTTCCAAACAACGGAGTGTAAATAGTAAACGAGCCCTTTGAGGAAGGGAACATAGGAACCGACGTGAAAGTAAATTTCCATTGAGGCTTCGGGCTTGTAAGGCCTTCTCAGCACTGAACAATGTGGTGCTTGTCATGTGTCGAAGGGTTCCTGCCAGTTCGAGATCGTTTAGAAAATTTATAATATTACCTATAGTAGTTTATTAATTTCTTAAGAGTACTATGTAATTTACTGTCCTTTCTTCTTCGAGGGCGTCATTTGTATTTCAGATTTTACCTTCAAAGAGAGTTTGGCTTTGGTATTGAGAGTTGGGTGTGGACAGGCCTCATTCCATGCGCGTAAGCGTTAGGAGAGACTCTTTCACATTCCTCTTCTCTTTTTTTCTTACTTGGCCCACGATGCAGATCATTTTTTGAATATTTATCGAGTAAATCCTTTCTTTTTCTTATTGTTCCTGGGTTTCTCATCATGGAGATTCCCTTGTACGCCTTGAAAATTTTCTTCCATTAAAGTAAAAGAACTTTAGTTCGCATATTTCTGCGTGGGGATTTGTTTTGTTCTAAATTTGGTTTTTTGTTTATCTATTGAATAAAAAATTAAATATAAATAAACAAACCTTCTGATAGGTTAAGGATACGGTAATGCGTAATGGGTGTAATAATAAGGGATACAAGATTCGAACTTGCAACCTATAGGGTGTAAACCAATCGCTCTACCACTGAGCTAATCCCTTTCTTATTAAATATTTCTTGTAGTATTTTGATATTCCTTTTTGACCTTGACCTTGCCCATGTATTTATGCCATGCAAGCAGAAGTAGTCCCTTTACTTGTCCCTACTTGTATTCTCCCCCCCCTCGCTTATCTGTGTAGTTCCTGTATGCCCTCCTTATTGAATTGCTACCTCTTCACAATTGTCCTTGAATACCCCCCCCCCCCCCCCACGACCACTGCCACTACCAGATTCAGATCCTCTCCATGCATGCATACCACCCTACGACTTTATGTAAAGTCTATTCTACTCTAGAAGCGAGGGTTTAAACCTATATTACTTATAGAAGTGATATTTAGTTTTCTCCCCCCCCCACCCCTGATTGCAGGCTGCATGCAGGCCGGTTAAAAATAATTTGAATTTTTAACCGGCCTGCTACGCCTTTTATGTCCCTTGATTACCCTTGACTCCCCCCCCCCACTCCTAGCCAACATTATATTCCCTGCATGCAGCCTGCATGCCCACCCGGATGCTAAGCATCCTACCCCCCCCCCTTGTCCCTATTTCCTTTTCCCACCCACCTCCCTCCCTACCCCCCCCCCCCAAGTGGGGAGGAGGCACTACTCTGGTATAGTATCCCCTCAGCCAAAGGGGGGCGACCCTTCATGTAAGCAGGGGACATACACGCCTGCATACAGGCTCAGCTATATATTACCCAAGTAGCGTCCCTCTCTGAAAGAGAGGGATGCGTCTCCCCCCCTCCTCTATTTATCCCCTTTGCACTTGGTGCAAATGGGACAGAGGGGGACGCTGGAATAAAAGGACTGCATGCTGGACAAGGTAAGGAAATCCTTTTGGAATATATTTGTTTTTTTTTGCGACCGGTCGGCGGCGGAGCCTCCTATCTTATTGCAAAGTAGGGCCTTGTTTTGGCCTCCGTATAATATAGGAGGCTCCTTTTTTTGTATTCCGACATCATCCGAAGTATCCTGGTCCAAAGTATTATGGTCACCATTCCTTTTCATACCTTTAAATATTACTGGCACATGCAGGGAATAAAACTAGTCCCAGTTATTATCCTTTTAATAGCCCTCTCTTCATTTTTTTTTCAAAAAAAAAGAATGAGAGGGGTGGCGCCCCCTAATATCTCTTTCAGAGAGAGAGGTTTTTTTGAAAAAAGAGAGGGGCCTCTTCTACGTTCATTTTCGTAGAAAATGAATGAGAGAAGAGGGGGCTGGGTACGCCGCAGCCATTGAGGTATTCACAGAAATCTTCTCATTATCTACCACCAAGGCCGTGGGGCTACTTCACTATAATTAATGCATGAATCTTCTTCACTATAATTAATGGTTGAATCTACTCCCCTACAGGGATTGATCATAAGGGTCTTAAAAGACCCTTATGGTTTACTTTGGTTTTTGGGGTAAAAAAAAAAGCATAGCTAGATTTAAAGAATGTAATTATAACTTAGTTATAAATGTACGAGTAAGGAATAAACGCACGAATCTGGGTAAAATATATTTAGAAAATATATATATTATTGTAGTTAAAAGTAGAAATCCAAATGTAACTTGGTTTATAAAATGGAAAGGAACTAATTGAGGCATTTTTTATGTTTATTTGTTTCTGTTAAAAAAAAAGCATAGCTAGTTTATGTTAAATACGGTGTATACCTCCGTTAAATGATGGATGGCTATTCATATAATCTATTAAGCAGTAGGTTTACTAAAATCTTTTCTTTTTTAATTTTTGTAAAAAAAAAATAAAAAACCTCTCTCAATAAAATTTGAGAGAGGGTAGTCCGAAAAGAGGGGCGCCCCATGGGGACCCCCCCCCCTGGGACCCCCCCCCCCCCTGGGGTCCCAGGGGGGCGAGGCTGCTTGTTGGCACAGCAATAAAAATTAAATATGGAAATAAGCTATTTTCTTTCTTTTTGTAAAAAAAGAAAAGGGAGGTTGGCGCCTTTGTACAGCCCCACTCTCATATAGAATATCCTTTTTTAAAATTAAACCGTGGGGCGGCGCACTTGCTTTGTTTAACTCAATGTTTTAGAGTGGTAGGTTTAATGTAATTTTAAATTAATAAAATGTACGAATTTATGCTCTTTTAACTAATTTTTGCGTCCAAGGGCCGCTACTTCACCCCCCCCCCTAGGGTCCCTCACGTAGACTAGCTACGTTCGGATCGGAGTTATTGGTGTGGAAAAAGCCTGCATTGATATTCAGGCTCCTTTAAGGTGGGACCCTTCTGGTGCCGGCCGGGTGGGCGTGTGCATGCTGTGCGGACCTTTAGATATGATCCGCCTTTGTGCGAAGCGCCCCCCCCCCCTCAATTGGGGACCCCCCCCCCCGGAGGTGGGGTCAAAGGGGGGTGAAATTAAATTATTTTAAGGTTACTACGAATGTAGATCTAAAGAGTCCTTTATATATGTACAAGTTAATATTACAAAAACTTGAGCCTGAACTAAAGCGATAACTATTTCTAGCCCTGAGAATGCGATAATGAAAGCTAAAGGTAATAAACCAAATAAAAAGAAAATAACACCAGATATCATTATTTTGTAAGTAAACCCTGAAAGAATACTTAGTAACATGTGACCAGATAAAATGTTGGCACTCAAACGAAGACCAAGTGAAACCGCACGTGCAATATAACTCACTGTTTCTATTAAACAAAGTAAAGGCAATAGAGCTAAAGGACAACCAGCAGGTACAAATAATGAGAAGAATTCGAATCCATGTTTTTTGAATCCAAGTATAGTAGCCCCTAAAACTATAGTAAAACTTATAGAAAATGTTAATATGAAATGAGAAGTTGAAGCGAAACTATAGGGAACCATTCCTATTAAATTGTTCACTAAAATAAATATGAATAATGCAAAGATAAATGGGAAATATATTTGTCCTTTACTTGCATTTATTTGGTTTACTACTATGTTATATATAGTGGCATAGATAGATTCTTGGCTTATCGATCAGTTATTCGATACTATTTTATTGTAATTTGTTGCTAAAATATTTAAAGTTAATGCTATTAGCATTCCCACAGTTAAATATAAACCTATATTAGTAATAGATAAATGTATATTTCCTAGAATAGGTGCATCAAAACTTAGTAAATTTCTGACTTCAAATTGATCTAAAGGGCTAGATATCTTTGTATAAAGGTTCATCATTTTTTTTTATTAATAACCTTTTTTGGTTAAAAAAGCATAGCTAGATTTAAAGAATGTAATTATAACTTAGTTATAAATGTACGAGTAAGGAATAAACGCACGAATCTGGGTAAAATATATTTAGAAAATATATATATTATTGTAGTTAAAAGTAGAAATCCAAATGTAACTTGGTTTATAAAATGGAAAGGAACTAATTGAGGCATTTTTATGTTTATTTGTTTCTGTTAAAAAAAGCATAACTAGTTTATGTTAATGTTAAATACGTTACACTCCGGTAGGCAAACCGCCGTTAAATGATGTATTAAGACTTTTGATTCATCTAATCTATTAAGCAGTTCTAAAACCCTCCTCTACGTTTATTTCCCAGCGTCCCCTGCGGAGCAGGGGAGACGCATCCTAGCGCGCGCTCCGCGCGCGCGGATGCTAGCAGGAAATAAATGAGAGAGGAGCCTCCCTATTGGGGAGCTTGCTCATACTCCGGATAAGAAATATTGAAATTATTTATTGTGTTATATAAAAATAAAGTTAAACAAAGTTAATTCTTTGCTCGTCTTAATTCTTCTAGGATATCATCTTTTCCCCCTAACTATAAATTTTCTTTTTTATTAAAAAAAAAGAAAAAAAGAAAAGGAGGGTCGACCCTCCTCGGCTCCGTCCAACTACGACCAAGGCTGCGTGTAGTAGTTGAATGAGAGGGGAGGGACCAGTTGTGGGTGCCTTTTCCCAGAGCCGGGGGGTCATGCTAGCCCCTCTTTCGGGTCATGGCCATAGGGAAAGAAGGGTCTTTGATCTCCAAGTCTCTCAACGTTGCTGCAAAGCGGGCCTTATTTATTCGAATATGCAAAACCCGTCTGAGCTACCCCCCCCCCCCAATACTTTGAAGCTCACTTTTTTCTAATTTAGCTCCACGTACTTCTGCTCTTTCAATACCCACTTCAATTTCTGTGTTAAGTAGTGATATTATTGCGTCTATTCGTGCTATTCTTTTAGTTTCTTCTACAATATGAGGTAAATCTTTATCCATTACATTGGCGGAGACTACCCTATTTTATTATTACAGCCTGTTATAACATTCTTAACTACATCAGGATATCGGTATATACATCTAAACCCCACCACCACCCCCGCCTTGGTCACGAAGTTGTGCATGCAGACAGGTCATAGTATCAGGTATAAAATTATAATCAAATATAATACACATAAATTCCACAGCCGAGGGGTGTTATCTTACCCTGAGGCCTCATACCGCACTCCGCTTATTTTTTTTTAAGGGAGGCTATCTATCATGTAAAATAAATAAGGTAATAATGTTCCTTTAATCAGACCCAATCCTGAGCCAAATTAACCCTCCCCACGAAGGTGCCCTACTCGCGTTGGAAGTGGGGTAAAGATATTCATATGAAAAAAATATTGTTTGGCCACTTCGCAGGGTGCAGCCTTTGAAAAATTAATAACCCCCCTGATCTGCTTAGCATGCAGTCTGCATGCATCCACCTTCGGAGAAGAGGGTCCTAGCAGTACTTTTCCTATTAACAACCCTCCCCTCGTCAGCCTCCAAATACGACCAAGGCTGCCTGTAGTAGTTGGTGAGAGGGAGGGGGCCCTTCGTTAAGCAGCAGGGGACCCTACTGGGACAGGTACAGCCTAGGTTTTGGTTCCCGGGCTAACGTAGTTGTGCAGAGACAGGGCTGCATCCAGCACATCATTCGGGTAGTCCACCCCCCCCCCCAAAGAAACCCCTCCTCTCAGTCCAACTTACTACGCAAGTAGTAAGTTGGATGAAGGGGGAGGGGGCTTGGGCGGAGCCACCGCTTGGCTGCCCGGAAGAGGGCATGCACGCAGGGGGATTTTTTTTGTTGTTATGCAACCAGGTCGAGAACAAGAAGCTGCCTCAATTAGGGAAATTTGGTTTAATATTTCCTATTATTTTTATAGAAAGTTGAAGAACTAAGGGATCTACCAGCTACCTAGGGTAGACTCCTCCTGTGCATGGCTACCGGGAAAGGGCTGCATTTATATTCAGACCTGGTCGCATGCTTGCTCCAAGGAGCCGACCGCACCCCCCCCCCTTTCCCCAAGCACTCCCCAGCTTGCAGTCCCAAATACCCCCCCTCTCATTATAGATGAGAGGGGGTAGGCCGGGGCGAGGACATGCAGTCCCAACATCCGGAGGTTGTGCTTCAAGGAAGCAGTCACGGAGGTTCACGGCCACAGGCGGTCACGGCCACTGGCAGTGTAGTTTTTAGCCATCGTTGTGCAGTTTAATAGAAAAAGAAAACTTATAGTCCCATCCTTTGCAGTTCTTATGTAAAAACTACCTTCACCACCTACGCCCCTACCTCCCTACCCCACCCCCCCCCTCCCACCCCCCCCCCCTCCCACCCACATCTTTGCAGCATGCAGTACCTTCTTCCCTATGAAATAGGGCAAGTAGGATAATGCGGCCTTGGTCATGGAAGGAGCCTCCTCCCTCCGCGACACGCTAGCTAGTGGAGGAGGGCTAAGGTGAGGGGTAAGGTGAGGGGTAAGGTGGGAGGGTATAAACACACAAAACATAGATGAAATTCATCATCAGTCTTTGATTTAGGTTTAATGTTATTTAAAAAGGCAAGCAATCCCAGCGCATGCTGTGCTGCGAAGTGCCCAATTGCCAATTACCAATTACCAATACCCTGGTTTAATTGCAAAGGATAAACCCTGGCAAGAACAGAAGAGAAATATTAGTTGGAACACCCTTGTTGTCAAATGCTACAAGAATACGCCTTGGTCGTACAAAGAATATGAATGCAAAGACTAATGGAAGCAACACTGTTCAACAGAACTGCATTAATTGATCGAAACGAATTCAGGGGAAGGTGGCACGTACTCATACTACCCGAAGATAATGATACATGTTTTAATTCCTAATAAAAGACCATAAATAAGCCATTCTATAATGGGATTACCTATAGAAGTGAATAATGAAAAGGGTAAAAAAATAACCCCCAAGGAATAGTATAGATCTTAAAATTGAAATTAGCACAATACTTCCATATTCTGCCAAGTAAAAGAAAACAAACACGGCTGCCTTCTTTAAGAAGTTTAACAGAAAAGAAATTGTAATCCAAATTATATAAAAAAGAATAATTAAAAGCATCCATCGCCCCCCCCCTGAAGGGGGCGGCGAAGAGATGCAGCCCCTGGAAGGGGCCGCTATGATCCCAATAGTAATAGAGACGTATAAGAACAATCAGACTATGTTGACAAAATGTCACTAAAGTATTGCTGAATCCAAAACCTAGGTGATGTGGATCAGTAGAGTGGTAAGAGTATACTCTTCAGAAGCATTCTGCTATGAAGGCAGTACCAATCATATCATGCAGCCCATGATATCAAAACCTTGAACTGATTGACTAAATACACCTAAAAGATACAGTTTTCCCATTATTTGTTTTGTCGAGGAGTTGAAAGTATAATCCAATCTTCTCCCTGTAAAGTAATCCAATTTCCGGTTTCAAGATGCTTTTTAATGATTTTCAGCCTAAATTAAATTGCTCTTTAGCCGCGTTTAGAGAAGGAAAGATTAATTATTTACCCTTTATCACTATATAAGCCCTCCTCTCCGTCCACTTACGGAGTAAGTGGATGGAGAGGAGGGGCGACCCCCCCCCCCCGCCCCTCTCTCTCACCCCGGCTCCGGCTCCCTTAATTTCCTTATCCCTCCTGGGGCGGGGTGGGGAGAGGGGCTAGGTAATGAATGAGAGGAGAGGGGGGCAAGAGGAGGTTCCCGGCCGGCTCCATACCCATAACATAAACCCTCCTCCTCTCTTAATATTTTTTTCATAAGAATAAAATAAAAATAATAGATTAAAAATATGAGAGAATGGGGGGGAGGGGCCGTGCTAAAAGTCTTAAGTCTTTCTCATAAACATAGACAGGTCGTTAGACCAAGGCTGGATGTCCTCTTTGATTTCTTAACTCTTTCATTTTGAGTTTATTTACTTCCGTATGTTTTAACCCTTTATTAGTAGCAGTATTATTAGTAAGATTATAAAGAGTTTCTTGATAAATAACGACCGCTCGAAATTAATTTTGCGGGCGGCGCCCAGAATTTTTCGACCAAGCCTGCCGGTTTATCGAATACCTCTAAATTGGCAGAAACCGCAACAAAGATTATAAAACTTGCAGCGGAGCCATGCGGAGCCAGGAGCCGGGAAATTATCGACCAAGGCTCCAGACTTTTATAAGCGGCCCCTCTCTCAAACCCTCCCCACCGTATATTTCCTTATGGAAATATATGAGAGGGAGGGGGCCGAAGAGGGGATGCAGCCCCTCTCTCTCTCTGAAAGAGAGAGAGGGGCCGCTCTTCATCGGGCGGGCGCGCCCGCCCGATGAAAAGGGCCCCCCTCCTCTCTCGTTTATTTTCTGGTCAAAAAGAATTGAGAGAGGAGGAGGGGCCATTTTGTAAAATAATGTTCGAATGAAAACCATCTGTATGTTCATAATATCTTCTGTGTATTTTTATAGCACTCGGCCGGCTACAATATACATATCACCAGTAACTAAACATTTAAACCCATATAACCCTGTGTGATTAGGATAATCCATTATGATCTGGCTACGTGTTTCTTTTAAATGTAGGTTTTCATACACTTTTATCGGTTTAACTATGTCTAATTCTGGGTTTATTTCTTGTCGTAGATAAAACTTCTTCATTATCTCCATCTTCAGCGTCCCCCCCCCGGCTCCGTAGGAGCCGGGGGAGATGCATCCTAGCGCGCGTAGCGCGCGCGGAGGCTATTAGTTTAGGTTTAATTGAATTTAAACCAGGGTTTTTTTTTTGCAAAGGACAAACCCGGGAAGAAAAGAAGAGAAACATTAGTTGGGACAGCATCAAAGGCAACAATAACACATAATACTAGAAATATAAAAGCAAAAACGAGAGGAAGCAACACAGTTCAACAAAATGTCATGAGTTGATCAAATCTTATACGGGGGAAGCTGGCACGTACTCATATAAATCCAAAGATAATGATACAGGTTTTAAATCCTAATGAAAGACCAGAAATAAGCCCTTCTATAATCGGACTATTAATATAGCCTATTAATGAATGGAAAGGAAGTAAATAGCCTCCTAGGAATAAGATACTAGTTAAAATAGATATAAGTACAATACTAGCATATTCAGCCAAGAAAAAGAACACGAAAATCGCTGCTGAGTGCTCGGTCATAAACCCTGAGACTAACTCCGACTCCGAATAGAATATAATTATGTATTGAAATAACCCCCCCATTTTTTTGGTATTATAATCTAGGTAATGTGTTGATTTTTTTGGTTTATTGAATCATTCAAGCATTCTTTTTTTTTTTAAAGAATGCTTGTTCTGTATGTTTGTAACCTAACATACTTTAGCTATTCTCTTGAAATTATATAAATATTGAAAATTAGATCTTCCAATATATTCGGTCTCTAAATCAGTCAGCTGTTTACCGTTAACAACCATATTACTCTCAAAATAAAACTCATATACGTAGAATATGAAATTAATTAAACCTCCCTATTTAACTTTGCAATTCCTCTGCAGCGCCCCATTTGACTTGTTACCCACAACGTGCTCCAGCAGTGGCATATACAAATCTTTGGAGCTACCAATGTATTGCTTATTGTTAATAACATTAATAACTCCATAAATTACAGACTTGTTTTTAGTAAACTACGATGAGATGTTATATAATCTAGGTTGTCTAGATTTTATACCGTTTTGTTCCATTAAAATTTTCGGTTTTATTCTTAGGTGGTAAGGTTGAGTTTTTCTTACCCCCCCCCTCCCCCTCCGACTCTGTTTTCTTTTTAAATATATGTCTATATTTATAAAGAAAATTTATATAGCCCTCCCTCCTCCAACAGCAACACGTGTTGTAGGAGGAGGAGCCGGGAGGAGGAGGAGGAAACGGAGGGCCGAATGGGAGGTAACTCCTTTACCCCCCCCCCCTAGATGACCCTCCCTCCCCGTCTCCGTCTAACTACTACTTAAATTTAACCCCTCCAGCGGAGCCGGCAGCGTCCCTCTCCCGCCCCCCCCCTCCCCCCCCCATCCATCTTCTATCGCCACTCCCCCCCCATTTCCTTATGCGTCAGCCCCCCCTTCCATCCAACTACTACACGCGTAGTAGTTGGATGGGAGGGGGAAATAAATGGAGGGAAGGGTCAGATCGGAAGAGGGAAGGGGTAAAGAGGGAGAGGGGAGGCAGCCCCTCTCTCGTAGAGAGAGGGGGCCGCTCTTTATATTTTTTAATAATAAAATATAAATAATAATTGCAAGTAAAAAATATGATGTTGGGCCGGCATGGGGGGGTCCACCCCGGGATCCCCTAAGCCATGCAAGCGCCCCAGCACCTTGGTCGGTAGGGGGAGCCGTGTAGTAGTTGGAGCCGGGGAGGGGGCGTAGAACAAACCCCCATCAAATTAATATGATCTATAAGCTTTTTGGGAATTATCCATGAACAAAGACGGGTTTAACGAGTTATGCAATTAAATTAAAAATTTGGGCAAGTTTTTGTTTTTTCAATAATATGTTTGGATGTTAAATTCAGTTAAAAGGTTTACTTTTTGTGCAAGTCTATTATTACAATAAATTTGTGAAATAAGTATAGAAAACTCAGTTTTGGTTGAGCTATACACATGATTTGTTAAAGTATTTATTACATAATACCCCTGCTTACGAAGTATGCTGCTCTTTATAATACGACTTTCCTCTATATACTAGATGATTAACTATACGAGAACTTCTATTATCGTAATAAAAGAATGTTGAATTAGGATCTACTTTCATTTGATAAAGTACTACAATAAAGACAGGCCTCCGGCCAGCAGCCATATCATCTGCTAATTGAACTTTTTTTTGTTTGTATAATAGATAGCTAACATTTGGCCAGTAGATAGACTCGAAAAGTTGTTTTTCATTTTAATTTTATATAATTTTACTCTTTGAGAATAATGTGAGGCTCCACCTGCAGTTTTCTGGTGTATTCTTTTGGTATTTAAGCCCGTATGTGTTGCACGATACACCACATATAGTTTGTACTTTCACATGATGTATCTTTCAAAACATACCTTTGACGAGTATCAAAATGAAACTAAGCTCCTACTAAGCTCATAATGACACTAAAAACCTATTTAAATCAAAAATTTATTTAAACTTAAGGAAGTATAATTAAGAATTATAAATTACATTTTTTTTAAGATACCCCCTATAATTTCCCCTCTCCTATCTTTTTTAATAATAAAAAAAAAGACCAAAATATAAATTATTTTTGGGTTGTCCGAGGAGAGGGGGCGAGGAATATTATTAAGGGTTTCTTAGTTATATATTTTAAGAAAATGAAAAATATACTATAAATTTTCATATCTACATATATTACTTTGGGCTGGGTGGAGCCCTGAAAATTTAATTTAATCTAAATTTAATTACCGGGCCTGCGGAGCCCCCCATCAATATAACCCCCCCCTCCTCTCTTAATTTTTTTTATAGTAAAATAAAAATAATAAAGAAAAAAAAAACATGAGAGAGGGGGCCATGGGCTGGGCGGAGCCATGATCCGACCCCCTTTTATAGCCCTCCCCTCCGTCCAACTACTACGCGAGTAGTAGTTGGATGGAGGGGAGGGGCGCCGGCCCTCCCCTCCGTTTATTTCCTTATGGAAATAAATGAGAGGGGAGGGGGGGCGGGGCCCCTCCCCACCGTATATTTCCTTATGGAAATATATGAGAGGGGAGGGGGGGCGAAGGCTCCGGACCCCCCCCCCAATTTGGCTAAAAAATGCATTTTGACCTTCCCTCTTTTTTTTAGGCCCGGCTCCCCCGTTTAATTCAGATAAATAAACGAGGGAGCCGGGGGGGGGGGCTAAGCGGCCTTGCCCTAGATTTAACTTTTAGATAAACCCTATGCTTTGGAAGAACTACAACCTGAGGAGGTGGGGAGTGAATATCAATAATAAACAACAGTAAAATGCTTAAACTAAACCTGCCCGCAGGGGGGGTGAAATATATTTTTATGAGAAATATGGCCCGCAGGGCCAATACATATATTATATTGTGGACTATATCATATTTAATCTTAGTTAAGAGGATGAGTAACATCTTAAACCAAGTTCTGCGATCACGTGTAGTCTCTGAGGATCCTACTTATTTTTAAATATATACTTACCTTAAAAAGCCCTCTCATCGGGTCGGGCGCCCCGAAGGGGGCGCCCGACCCGTTGTGAGGGGGCCGGCCCCGCTCCTCTCTCTCATTTTTTATGCGCTGCGAAGCTAGTGGCTAAAAAAAAGAGATTTTTCTACGAAAATGGAGCCGTGTGAGGGGAGCCGGGCGGTTTTTTGATTACGATTAATATAATTAGAAATTACTTGTATACGAATATTTAAAGCTGCGGCTGCTTCAGGTTTAGAAATTTAAGAAGTAGTACTATTAGGTGTTACGTCAGTAACTTGAATTTATTTACGTTGAGATAAATTATAGGTATTTGTTTTCCCTTTCATTGCTGCACTTTGTTTTGCCTTTGTAGCCTCGCGATGTTTACGTCCGACATTGGCTGCAAGCAATTTTGCTTTATGTTCCCGGCTCCGTTATTTGAATTCCCAGCATCCCCCGTAGGGGGAGATGCCTCCTAGCGCGCTACGCGCGCGGAGGCTTTGCTATCCTCATCTTAGCTAGATTTTCTTCAGTATGTTTATACCCAAGGATTGATCCTGCTACCTTTAAGATGTTATAAGTGGGTTTTAATAGTTTAAAGTAATAATTTTCCCTTTCAATACATTTCTCTGGTTCACAGTATTCCAAAATTTCGCCTTGGTCGACAAAAATTAGCTGGGCGGAGCCCCCCCCCCCCGAACCGTATTAAAAGACCCTCCCCTCCGTCCAACTACTACGCGAGTAGTAGTTGGATGGAGGGGAGGGCCGCCGGCCCTCCCCTCCGTTTATTTCCTTATGGAAATAGATGAGAGGGGGAGGGGCGGCGCCCCTCCTCCGGCCGGCTCCGTCCATTTTGTATCCCCCCTCCACCACACCACGTGTGTGCGGGGGAAAAGCGAAAATGGAGCCGGCCGTGGGCTTCGCCTGGTGAGAGATCTGGGAGCCGGGGGGGCGAGCACGACAGATATACATGTATTCACAGCGCTTTAAGTGATTTTGAGAAAAATATTGAGAAAGTCTTCTTCACAAATCTACCGAAGAGCCCAAATACTGTTTTCCATTTATCAAATTTGTTCAGAGGTAAATTCCTGATTTTACATTGTTTTCCTGTAAGATCTGCTTCTTCTGAAGCTTAGCTTGCTTCATAAACCTTTTCATTTTTATTTAAAAAAAAAATCAAAATGAAAAAGGGGGGCCCTTTTCGTTTTTTTGGAATTAAAATGAAAAGGGGGCCTTTTCTTAATTAAAAAAAATTAAAGAAGAAAAGGCCCCCCCCCCCCCCACGCGCGGCTTTGCCGCGACTGGAGTTATATTCGTATTAGATAATTGGCAATTATTTTTGTTCATTTTAAATATATAAATCTTCTAATTTTTCCTTAAAAGTTCGGCGTAACAATAACTAAATACCTAAAAGGCTAAATAAGCAAAAGGTAGGAGTTATTCACTATTAGTGAAGTTTTTAAACAAAGATGGAATGGGCTACTTTATGGCAGAGAATAGACCTTTCTATATAAATTTATACTAGGTAATATCGTAGTCCATGAAACCCAAACCTATCGAGTTTTGAATAAAAAAGACTTTAATTATAATAATAAAATGTATTTTTCTTGTGAATATAACCAAAAATTTGACTTTTTGGGGCCGGCACAAGGAACGTAAATCTTTTTTCCATCCTTGGTCGAAAGTTTTTATTGTTAAATTTTGGTTTCCTGCTGATTCGATATAACTAGTAAGACTGTCACATTTAAGAGAAATAGGTTTATCCCCCTTCTTTTTCTCTCAAAGTCCCTACTAGCGTAAAACCATTCCAGCATATAGTGATCTTTAATGAGGCCAAATCAAGAGTAAGTGCATAAAAAGATAATAAATTTTATATATTTATCAGTCAATTTGCATAACGGAATGATTTGCGTTCAGCCTCAGCTAAGTCCATAGGAGCTCGATTAGTTTCTGCTAAGGCTCCTATAAAGAATATTATAAATATAGGAAATAAAGGTAGAATAAACCAAATACATTTTTGAGCTTCTACAATTACAGTTAAGCTTAAACTACCTGTAAACATAATAACAATTAACAAAGCAGAACTTAAAATTAACTCATAACTAATTAATTGAGCTGTACTTCTTAACGACCCTAAAAAAGAATATTTAGAGTTAGCTGCTCCAGTGATGTTATCGTAAAAGCTCTTTATCTTTTACTTCCATCTCTCACGAGATGGCTCAGACTATGTTTTAGTCTTGTTTTATACTAATCTTTTTCATTATAAAGTGAAGGGTGGGCGGAGCCCCATGACATACGAGTCTTACTTCACTAAATATACAAAAAATAATGGGCTCCTGCGGAGCGGAGCCCCACATGTGACAAAGTTTCCTAGTATATCCCATGTTTACTACCTATTTACTTTTTTCCTCAGAATGTTGAGGAGAACTAAAAAGTGCGGGGGGTTCAACGACCTGGTCGCTAGCTTCGCAGCAGGTTGCATGTTGAACCCCCCCCCCCATCGTAATCCTTTGTATACTATAGAAGAATCGAGATGTTTATTAAGCACACTAGAGTGAATACCGAGAACACATAGAGCGAGGGAGCCCGAAGAATGGGCTCCCTTGCAGCCCCCCCTAGAGGGGCCGCTTATCGTTTAGTTTTAAATGGTTGATTAGGAATTAAAGTCAACCCACCATTCTCCTCTACTTTGTAGACCCAGATCTCAGTACGAGCCTAATCAGCATTATTGGGTTTTTAAGTTCACTTTTTATATCTGAATTTATCTCTTTTCTGAAGAAATACACCTCCCCCCTCCCGACCAAGGTGGGAGCCGGCAGGGGTATGGGTGAGTTTTATTTTGAGTAGTAGCTTTAAATTTTTTCAAATACATACCTCCCTTTATAAGCCTCCTCTCTCATTCACTTACTCCTAAGTGGATGAGAGAGGAGGGGGCCTCTTCTACGTTCATTTCCCTGCGTCCCCCTCTATCGGAGGAGGGGGATGCATCGCGCGCGCTACGCGCGCGCGACGCTTTGCTGGGAAATGAAGGAGAGGAGAGGGTAGGGCCTTTTATTTTTAATCTTTGGGTAGGGCTCCGCCCAGCTCCTTGGCGGCCCCCTTTGGTAGGGCGGAGCCCAGCGCCCCCTCAGTAAAAAAATCCAAAGAAAAGGGAGCCGGGGGGGGTTGACTTGGTTACGTTTAAGATAATTACAAATAGCTTGAATACGAATATTTAAAGCTGTAGCTGCTGCAGTAATGGAATCATAATTAACAGTAGTATTTGTTTCTTTATCTATAACTTTAACTTTTATACTACTAAGCATAGAAAGTGAAATAAGAGCCTTTGTTTCTTCCGAAAGCGTCCCCTCTCCGCCCCCCCCCCTCCCCATCCATCTTCTATAGCCACTCCCCCCCCATTTATTTCCTTATGGAAATAAATGGAGGGAGGGGTCAGATCGGAAGAGGGAGGGGTAAAGAGGGAGAGGGGGAGGCAGCCCCCTCTCTCTACGAGAGAGGGGCCGCTTATTATTAAGCTTTGCTATTCGCATCTTAGCCAGATTTTCTTTAGAGTGCTTATTACCTGACATCGGGGGCAGCCGGATCTTTACTGGTGTTATATGCGGGATTTAATAAAGAAAAATAGAATTTTTCTTCTTTTAATAGCCCTCCTCTCTCTCATTTTTTTTTATGCGCTGCAAAGCTAGCGGCAAAAAAACCTCTCTACGCGGGGCTGAAAGCCCCGCGTTGAGAGGTTGTTCGAGAGAGGAGGTCCCCTCTTCTAGTTCATTTCCCAGCAAAGCGTCGCGCGCACGTAGCGCGCGCGATGCATCCCCCCTCCTCCGGAAGAGGGGGACGCTGGGGAATGAATGAAGAAGAGGGGCCTCAGAAGGTTTACAATACTCAAGAATTTTTAAACTAAAATTAGCAGGTCGGAGCCCGATCCATACTTAATTAGGGCCAGACAAATTGGCATATAGCTATGTCTAATTAAAGGATTAATATTAAGGTATTGAGTAAATCTTATTCGTAAATTCATTGAAGAACCCACATATTTTTTACCATTTTTTTTATTAATACACCGCGTCCCCCCCCCCCCCCCCTGCGGGGGGAGGGCATCCCGCGCGCTCCGCGCGCGGGAGGCCTAAATTCACACATACGATACTACCACAGGTTCCGGAACCGGGAGGTTAAATTATTTGTCCCTCCTTGATTGGGCAAACAATAAGCGTCCCCCCTCCGTAGGAGGGGAGGCAGCCCTCTCTCTCTCTTTAAAAGAGAGAGGGCCGCTTTTGGCTTAATGTCTTCCTCTATTCACATTAGATTTAATTACTCGAATTTGTTATAAACCTGAAACTGTTAGCTGAGCCTTACTTTGCGTAATAGACACTACCTTACAAAAATCTGCATAATCCAACCCTTTTTTACACCCCGGCCGGCTCCCCCGTTCATTTTCGCCATGATAAAAAATGATGGAGCCGGGGAGCCGGCCGGACCATGTATCGGGAATTGATAAAAAAAAACGGTATAATTTTATTTATTATGTCCTTAAGCGAAGAAACTATAAATTCAACTATTGATTTATTTGCCCGTATCATTATTGTACCACACTTAAAAAGTTTAATGAACCCCCTCTCTAATATAAAAAAAATATGAGAGAGGGGCCTATTAATTAATGTGTGAAGGCCTCCGGCCAGCTGATAATGTTGATTTACACTAAATCTTAATTCTACTGAATACCCTGTTTTGGTTGTTGTCTTTTTAGAATTTTCCACAAAAAAGCATCCTTCACCATCAACGAAACCAGCTAGTCTATGAGGATCTATTTCTTCTGGTTCTACAACTAAGGGTCTTTCAATAGGTAAGATACCAGTGAAAGATTTAGTTACTTGTTCATTTAAACTTTTATTATTAGATGATAAGATACTAATGATTTTAATTAAACCTTCCTCTGTAAGATGTTCTTTTCTAATCATCAATTCAACAATTGATTTAAATAACAGGAAGTCTCTTCTTTTTTTTGAGTCAACAAAGGGTACTTATTATAGAAATGTGGAATTATTATATTAGTTAAATCCTTAAGGGATTGTACCTGGTATCTCCCGACACCTTGTTTTGATACACTAATGCTTCCTACACCAAAATAAGGCCCTCTCCTCGTTCATTTCCCAGCAAAGCGTCGCGCGCGCGTAGCGCGCGCGATGCATCCCCCCCTCCTTCGGAAGAGGGGGACGCAGGGTAATGAATGAGGAGAGGGCCCGCTCCCACCCCCGCTCCCCGCTCCCCGTCCACTTTCTACGAAAGTGGATGGGGAGCGGGGCATTGGATATAATACAGTAAAGCTATATCTTTACTATGTAATGCGATAGAAAAATGCAGGTGGACTGATAAACCTATCTTATGTTTTTTACTTTTAACGATAAAAACTACGAATGTTGATTCAGCATCAGAAAACCCGGTCACTAATTCCCTCTCTTTTTTTAGATAAAAAAAAAGAGAGAGGGCCGGGTTAAGTTTTTGTTTATTATCTAATAGCGTCCCTTCTCTCTAACCCTCCCCACCGTATATTTTCTTATGGAAATATATGAGAGGGGAGGGGGCGAGAGAAGGGATGCGTCCCCTCTCTCTGAGAGAGAGGGGCCGTATTTGAAGTTTATCGGTATCTATATTATAACTAATGTTTTTCTGTATTATAATTTTCATTCTGAGTTATCCTAGCCCCCCCCCTCTGGCCCACCCACCCGACCAAGGCGGGTAGGGTTTAGTTCCGCTGTAAAGCTGCACCGAAGTAGTAGAAAAGGCTCTAATTTAAAGATCATTTATAGATGGAAGGGGACAAGTAATGGAAGAAAGATATTTATTAAATAATATTGGTCTTTTCATTTCTTTATTAAGATTAGTAGTAGAACTTAACCAAACACGTCTATGTATAGATTCTTCATTATGGCCTCATGATCCTCTTCATAATAATTAACACTACTTGGATATATTCCACAATTTGCAGTCTTGTTATAGTAAAAGCTCTTTATCTTTTACTTCCATCTCTCACGAGATGTCTCAGACTATGTCTTGGTCTTGTCCTAATACAACTTTTAGATTATAACTCTTTTAATAATTCAGATTTTTCTCCTTATCTAAGCAACGAAAGCAAGTATCTAAAATTAAGTCACGATAAAAAGGTATTACAGGAGCCTCTCTATCTTTGTAAAGCGTCCCCTGCTCTGCATGGGGATGCAGCCCTCTCTTTCTAGAAGAGAGAGAGAGGGCCGCTCTCTTATATATACGGCATGTAAAGCTTTTAAATCTTCAGAACTTAAGAATTCTGTATTATTATTTTGAGGTAAATTTGAATCGTTATTAGCTTTACCTTTGGATATAGTACTGCAAGCCTAAGTAGTAGAAAAGGATTGTTTTCTATGTTCAAACATTTTGGCTTGTACATGAAGAGACATTCAAACACTACTACGTATATGTGTCTGTGAAAATATAATGTTTTTGTTTGTATATTGTAAATTTGTCTTAATATCATACGGCGGAGCCTTAAAAAATAAAAATAAAAATTTTGAGGTTTTTTGTTACGCGGAGCCAACCACGTGCATGTATTTTTATCTAAAATACCTCTCTCTCTGAAGGAGAGAGAGGGTAGGGCGAGCCCGGCCGGGGTAACAAGAACAAATAAACATATATAATCACAGTCTGGGATAATTACTCCTATAGATAAAAATAAGAAACAAAGTCAGGCCATTAATAATCGTATAGTTGTTTAAAAAATTATGAAATTTGATAAAGTGAAGTATAAAGCAAGACCCCGGGTACTCGTGGTAGAATTATTGTCTTTCTTAACTCATCTACTAGTCGTTGAACGTACATATTTAAAACCTTTTCATTTTTAATTAAAAAAAAAATAAAAATGAAAAGGGGGCGCCCCTTTAAAACTTTTCTTTTTTAAATTCAAAAAAAAAATAAAAAAAGAAAACCTCTCTCGAAGAGAGAGAGGGCCGCTCGGAGGGCCGGGGGCGCCCCTTTTCAGACGGGTGGGCGCGCTGCGCGCGCCCGCCCGAAGAAAAGGGAGCGCCCAAGTGGACCTCATTATAAGGTACACTCTTATACACCTTATAATTACAAGGTATACGACCGGGTCGAAAATTAAATGATGTTTCGCTTCAAGTTGACTTAACACAAGTCTTTCTTGAATTTCACCCGGTTTATTCCCAACTATTCACATAATTGGAGGACTAATGCAAATTTAAGAAAAACTTATATTTATAACGTAACAGCTCTTTTATCTCCATTTATTTAATTATTTATATATTAGCCCTAGATGAGACCTTTTAGATATCAGATGTAATTTATTTTTTACCCTCCCCCCCCCCGCACCCCCCCCCCTGCTTTGCTGGTCCACTTACGTAGTAAGTGGATAAGTGGGAGCGGGGGGAGGAGTGCCACACACTTGGTGAGGGGGTGGAACACGAAGAGCCTCTCGTTTAGTCTTAAAAGGTTGATTAGGAATTAACGCCAACTCCCCCTTTATTATCTACTTTGTACACCCAGATTTCCGTACGATTCATATTAGCTTTAGTAGAATTTTTCAAAAGCGTCCCCTGCAAAGCAGGGGATGCAGCCCTCTCTCTAGAAATCCCCTCTCCTTATCTTTTTTTTGGGGATCCCTATCGGGCGCCCAAGGGGCCCAGAAAAAAAAAGACCAAAATTATAAATTATTTTTGGGTTGTCCTAGGAGAGGGCCGCGAATTTCTTATATCTGAAGTTATCTCTTTACTAAAACCTTCCTTTCCGTTTATTTCCGTAAGGAAATAATTGAGAAAGGAAAGGCGGGGCAAGTACATCTACCCGGTCCCCTACGGGGGCGGAGCCGGCCGGGGGCATGGGTGAGTCTTATTTTGAGTAGTAGCTTTTCCTGTGTTTAAATGTAGACTAATAGTTCTGAAATTAATGTTAAATATTTTTCGGCATCTAATAAACTAGGAAAAGGTTCAGCATTAATTAATTTGAGACGACCGGTCGCTGCATCATTAGCTCAAACTTTTATTTTGTTACCTAGCTCCAGTGAAGAAGAGAGTTTAAGAAGAGCCTCTCTCTTTTTAGCTTCAAGCTTTCTAGTATATAGATGTATTCCTTTAACTCCTTCTGCTTTATCTGTATTCAGAAAATAATTAAGAACATCTTTACTAATAACTATATAATACGCTGCTTGAGTTTTGGAAGGATAAGAGCTAGCCTCTAACAATTCTAAAGTCCTCCTCTCTTTTTTTTCAAAAAAGGAAGAGAGGAGGAGCGGCGTCCCCCCCGGACGGCTCCCCCCCTGCTTTGCTGGTCCACTTACGTAGTAAGTGGATGGGGAGGGGAGGGGCCTTTTGGCATTTTATTCCCAAACCTTTACAGCTACATTCTTTTAAAAATTTAATCCAACTGAGGCACTTTTAGTTAAATTATATGTTAATTATAAATATGTTATTAGGCTTGAATATTATAACTTTCCTCTATATGGCACATTGGTATCCTTAAGTGTAGTTAGTGTAACTCAAGCAATTTACTCCGACCGGGTCGAACAAACTTCCGCTAAGGTGTCATATTAACGTAAGATTCATTAATGCTAGTACTTTACATCTCATACACATAGACAGACGTTCGATGTCATTTTTTTTTTTTAGATTCTGCAGAAGAAGGTTTAAGCATATCCAGTTTGCTTTTTAAGCGCCCCGGAGGGGGGGGCTGCAGCCCTCTTTTAAAAAAAAAGAGGGCCGCTTGTATAAATCCCTCTCTTCGGGTCGGGCGCCCCGAAGGCCCCCCGATGAGAGGGCCGCAGTTTCGGAAAAAGAAGAAAAAGTAGTATTAAATTAGGGAAGATAAGTTTGGAGATAGTGATTTTCTCTTCCTCCTTGTTGCTCAGGTAAGCATATATCTATAACAGACAGATTAAAGTGTTCTCTCCGTAGGGTTCTACTCGTTTAAAAAACACCATACCTCCGGTGAGGAATTTGCTTCTGCTGTCTGCTTTAAGGTGATTAATTACTCTTATTTTAAGCAGAGTAGTTCTTCCTATATAATAAATTAAAGGGTCATGTTTATAATAAACAAGGTAAATACAACCTTTAGACCCCCCCCCCCACTTTTTTAAAATTTAAGATATTTTTCATTATCTAAGCAATGAAAACAAGTAGCTAAAATTTGACTACGTTCAAAAGGCTTCACAGGTGCATCTCTATCTTTATATAGCGACCCCTCTCTCGAAGAGAGAGGGGATGCAGCCTCCCTCTCTCTCTCTCTGAAAGAGAGAGAGGGAGCCGCTCCTTTATGTGCACCCCCGAAGGGGTGTAAAACTTTTAGCTCCTCACGATTTAAGGATTCGATATTTTTATTAGGAAAATAAAAATCAGATAAGCTACCCTGTTATTGACCTCTGTCGGACACTGCCGAATCGTCCTATGG
Organism: Morchella conica; assembly: GCA_008079325.1. Taxonomy (NCBI): domain Eukaryota; kingdom Fungi; phylum Ascomycota; class Pezizomycetes; order Pezizales; family Morchellaceae; genus Morchella; species Morchella conica. The sequence continues at coordinate 18,383 of VOVZ01000068.1, read as the reverse complement.
ATAAATTTTAGGTGTAGTAGAAGACTTGGCGTTAGTAGAATAAAATCTAACTTTTCTAATATCAGTTTAAGAAATTCCTTGTTTATTTCTTATTCAGTTGGATGCTAAAAGCATCTCTTTCTTTTTAGACCGTTTTGAAGAGGACGTGCTCTAGCCTTAACCTAAGTACAACTAATTTGTTAGTTTATCAGTCATCTAAGATAATAATTGATATAAATAAAAATAATAAAACCATAACAATAATATTTGTATTTGTTCATGATTAAATAAAGAGATGTGTTTGAACACAAACACATATAATACTACTAAATGGCTGACGATAAGATATATCGCTTTGAGTATATTTATAAGTTTTTCTTGAACTACTTCTAGTTCATTATCAATTTTTGTTAAACTAAAATTGTTGATATAGAAGAGTCATAGGATAATCCTGCTAATAATATACCATATGTAGATAAAGAAGATACTGCTAGCATATATAATATACCTAAATTAGAATCTGATATAGCTAAACCTGGACCATAAGGTATTACAGCATAACCAAACAGTGAAAATATTAAAGTTATAATAGGACCTAGGAAAAATAAAATGAAATTCGCTTGTGTTGGTGACACGTATTCTTTTAAGATTAGTTTTAAAGCGTCTGCGAATGCTTGTAATAGCCCCATGTAACCTACAAAATTAGGCCCTATTCTTCTTTGCATACTGGCCATTGTTTTTCTTTCAGCCAGAGTAATAAAAGCTACAACCATTAATGCTGGGATTACTACCAGTAAAACTTCAAGTAGCGAAAGAAAATTTGAAAGTAAATTTGAAAAAAACATATTTATTATTTAAATATTTAATTTTCCTTATCAGATATATTATTAGATAAATTCGATTCGTTTACCTTATTATTCTGTTATTGCTAAGTCTATTTTATCTTGTTTCTTTAGATGACCCCCCCATCAAGGTGTCCATATTCCTATTTCTAAAAATTTAACACTCCTCTTTTCTTATTTTTGGCTCCGCTAAAAAAATACGTTTGCGGAGCCAGGAGTTGGGTCCCTCCCCCCCCCCTTCGCTACGAAGTAGGGGCAGACAAAAACAAAATAAAAAAAATGCGGTCCAAAAAAATAAACCGCCTGCATGCAGACCTATGTTTTAAGTAAACAAGGATGGGCGGAGCCCCCCTACGTTTAGCCTGCATGCAGGCTTTGCAGATCCAGCTTTCAGTCTGCATGCAGCCTCTTCGAGGACGCATACCGTGGGTAAAGGTACCGAACCGAAAACGGACACTTGGCTCCTTGGCTCCGCTTAAAAATAAAAAAAATTCATTTTTTTTTAGGTTGAATAAGTAAAACCGCCTGCATGCAGACCTATTGGTCCTATATAACCCTAATTGGACCTCCAAAATAAAACCCTCCCCTGCTTTGCTGGTCCACTTTCTACGAAAGTGGATGAGGGGGCTGTGCCGGAGGGATGTGCAGGGACATACAAGGACTCCATGCACTATTTGGGCAGCCATACTTCCTTAGCCTATACATGCTGGACATATAAGCAGTGGTAAATAAAGGGCAAGAGCAAGGGCTGCATACCAGAAAAGGCTCAAGGATAGGTCAAGGACCAGAACAAGGAATAGGCTCAAAAGGGGACAAGTGCATGACCGAAGGCCATGGAAAGCCTACTCTACGCTACGGAGCAGCCATGAAACTACCCCACCCCCCCCCTGCATGCAGGCAATAATAAAATTATCTTTTTTTTTGTTTGCGACCGGAGCCGGGGAAAAAAAAAAGAAAACCTCTCTACGCGGGGCTGAAAGCCCCGCGTTGAGGGCTCAAGTTCGAGCTGGGCGGAGCCCTAGAGCTGAGCAAAATTCAGAATTTAAATTTAATTTAGCCAATAAACAAAAATAAAAAAAACAATAATTAAATACATTATTAGCTAAAAAGCGTCTCTCAGGCTGAAAGCCCCCCAGAGATGCAACCTCCTACTTTTTGTTTTTTTATGTTGCCTTCTTGTATCACCCCCCCCCCAGAGGGCTGTGGATTGCATGCGACCGGTCGCATGCCTGCATAACGAAGTTGTGCTTGCATACACCCTGAGGGCCAATTGGTCCCCATGGCTCCCCAGATAGGGCATGGCTCGGAGAGGGCTGCATGTGACCAGGTCTGAATATAAATGCCCCTTGTATGACCTTGTCTCAGCCATGCATGAATGCAGTCCCCCCTGCGAACCCCCCCCCCCACCCTATCATTATTTAGGCGGAGCCTTGTAGTTGCAAAAACAAAAAAAAAAAACAAAACAAAAACAAGGCTGCATGCGTCCTCGAAGAGGGTGCATGCAGTCCTTGACCCCTGTGAACTGGGGAGAGTAAAAATAAAATTACCCAGTTCCTGTACCATAGCCCCCCCCCCCGCCTTGGTAGGGGAAGAAGGGAACTGGACAAAACACAAAAAAAAATAACGACCTGGTCTGAATATAAATGCAGCCCCTACCCGCACCTTTGGGGGGTCAAGGCAGGGGGTGTATAACAAAAAATGTGTTTGCGGAGCCAGGAGCCAGCAGAACAGAAAGGAGGAGGCCACTTAATATGTAAGAATTATTCACTAATAGTGAAATTAAGAAGATTATGCTCTAGCCTGTGTCCCCCTTGTATATCAGCCAATGGGTACGAACCTTCTTTTACCCATGCAGGCATCCGCCTAGGCGGATGGATTAGGTATAGGGACAAGAAAATAAATAGGTGGAATAGGCTTGATATTTTTGGTTAGTCCACGTTATTTACTGCATGCAGGGTATAGCACCTTAAGATAAAAATGAAATAAATAGAATTAGTGGTGCCGAGCAGGGGGCTCCCCTAACAAAGTTGTGCACCCCCCCCGGCTCCATCCTCGCATCGATGTGTAGGAAGGGAATATTGTGGCTGCATGAAAAGCTGCAGCCGTAATATACATTGAATATAACTAGAGTTTGAATCTAAACCATAGTTTGAATATAATAAATGATTAGATTGTTATAAAGATAACGATACATGTTATTTGATACATATTTATCTATTCAACTAGATGCTACGCCATGCCGTAATGGCTATAAACATCTAGCGGCCCCCCCCCCCTTCCAGGGGGGCTGCGTCTCCCCCTTCGGGGGACGCTTTAATAAGTCCCTCCTCTCCTTCATTTTTTTTATGCTTATGCGGAGTCCTTCTTGGGCAAAAAAACCAAAAAAAGAGAGAGGAGCCTCCCTATTGGGGGCTGCGCTTTGATTATAACAACCAGGTCGCTAAATAACTTTATTTAAATAAATCTGATTGAAGTGATATACCGACCGCTCAAGATTTATATGGCTATTAGTTAATAAAATAACTATCATTTTTTTTTTTTAATAAATTAGATAAAGAAAAATTAAGTAAAATGAAATAAATAGAATTAGTGGGACCAATTCAATCAAACCATAAAACAAAGAGGCACTAAATTAGGGGGCTAACAAAGTATGCCTGCCCTCCGTTAGCTTTTCATTCTTATTTTGTATATACCTTTATAAGTCCTCCTCTCTTCTTTTTTTTTTGAAAAAAAAAAAACACACACAAAAAAAGAAGAGATGAGGAGCGGCGCCCCCCCCTACTCTCTCTCATTTTTTTTATGCGCTGCGAAGCTAGCGGCAAAAAAAACCTCTCTCTCTGAAAGAAAGAGGGAGAGAGGGCTGTTAGATAGAGGAGAGCCCCCCGGCTCCGTGAATTTCCTACCCCCCCCCCCCCCCCGACCAAGGCGGGGTCAGAGGGGGTAGGAAATTAAGGAGAGGATAGGAGGGGCCTGCTTTCCTGGTCCATTTTTAATACCCCCTATTTATCCCTCCTCCCCCCCCCCTCGGATCCGTCCACTTACGTAGTATGTGGATGGCCTTCGCCTGGTGAGAGGGGAGGGGAGGGGTGAAGGGAGGGCCACACTTTGTGTGCGGCCTTGGTCGCGCCTAGCAAGTTTCAACTACATATGTATGTTGTTACCAAGGCCGCATTATCCCGTGGGCAAGGAAGATGCAGCTGGAAACTGAATATGCTGGTGGGAGAGGAAAACCTAGGTAGAGGGTGAGGGAGAGGGATGCTTCGCTGGGTTATCCTTTTCCTTGACCGTGACCTAGTTCCTACTACCTCCCTTGCAGGGCTATTAACGAAGGATTATACAAGGATAAGAAGGGGGTATGCTTCAAGGAAGTGACCCTCGGGGGGGGTAGGCTTGCACACACAGGGAAATTAAAGAAGGGAAGGTAAAAAAATAAATGAGGAGTCGCCCCGACCCTTTTTATGGGGCGCAGTAAGAAAAAAAAAAATACGTTTGCGCAGCCAGGAGCTACCTTACCCTTTGTCTACGAAGTAGGGGCAGACAAAAAAAATTACCCTGTTCCAGTTTCTGCACAACTTACGGAGCCAAAACCGACCCTGTTCCTTAATCCTCACCTAGGCTCGGCTACGACCGGGTCGGAGTTGTTGGTGTGAGCCACAGAAAAAGGGTCGGGTTTGGCTACGGGGGGCTAACGAAGTTGTGTTACAACTACATATGTAGTTGTAACTTGCTACGCGAGCAGGTCAAAGACAAGACAAAAAAAATGGGCTCCTGCGGAGCGGAGCCCCACAAAAAAATGCGGTCCAAAAAATGCGGTCCAAAAAAAACACTGCTCTGCCGGAAAAGATGTATTCCCTCCGAAGGAGGCTCCCTTGTCTCAGCCTTGCATACAGACCCTCTGAAATAGAAATAGGACAGCTGGCCCTCAACTTTTTATACCTTTTCATTAAAACCTATGGCGGGAAATGGCTCTTTTTGACTGTAAAGGACTCAAGGAATAAGCAATAAACCTTGTACGCCAAATTACCAAATTTAAAATTACCAAATTACAAATTACCCCCCCCCCCCTGCGCATGCGAAGCTACTGCGCATGGAGCAATGCATGCATGCGCAGTAGCTTCACGTAGCACAGGGAATAGCAAGTAATACCAGGGTTGTTCTTTTTGTTTTTTTTATAATGTGCAGATATCAAATTACTAATTTTGGTTGTTTAAGGTATTTCCATTATATTATGTTTTTCAAGGTAAAGATGGGGCGGAGCCCTCCTGCGGGGTTTAGATTTAAGGAAGGGAGGGAGGGAGGGAGGGAGGGAGGGAGGGAGGGAGGTGAGGGAAATTAAGCGCTATTTTATTTTACTGAAAACATATCAACCTTTGTAAGGTTTTGTGGTATTTTTGAATTGAGATTTCCAACTATAGCTACGCAGCATCGACTTCGTCGATGCTGGATGACCTATATTTAAGGCTTTAGCAGCTTCACGAATAGAATTAAATACAGCATCCCTCCCCGGAGGGGGGGAGGAGATGCCTCCTAGCGCGCTACGCGCGCGGAGGCTGAAGTATTTAATTCTAAATCTGTTACCTCTATTCTCGTACCATTAGGATGAGAAAGAGACATTTTAGTTTTGGTTTATTCAGAAAGAGTTTTACCTTTATGAATTTCACAGCCTGCAAATATTTCGATTTTCTTAAGAAAGTTTTCAATCAAGAGCGTCCCCTCTCTCGAAGAGAGAGGGGATGCAGCCCCCCCCCTCTCTCGAAGAGAGAGGGGGCCGCTGAAGCACTAATTTAGATAAGAGTTTATTCCTCCATTGGCTCCCGAAGTCGTCCTGGAAAAAGGCGAAGCAAGTTTTCGACCAACCCCTCTCATTTTTTTAGGCTTTCTTCAGAATGTTGGAAGCCCAAAGATGATCCAGCAGTATGTAAGATATTATATTCTCGCTTGACCGGTCGAAGATCTATGTAATTGCAGCATGACCATGACCCCCCCCCCCGGCTCCGGGACAGGGACAGGGACAGGGACAGGGACATCTTGAAATTGCCTTTTCTTTTTAACAATATTCAAGGATCTCAAGGCTAAAGTTAGAATATCCTTTTTTTAATAGAGCGTCCCCTCTCTCGGCTTCGCCTCCCCACTTTTCACAACTACTACTCGTGTAGTTGTGAAAAGTGGGGAGGAGAGAGAGGGATGCAGCTTCTCACTCTCCCCCAATCCATTCTACTATTAGCATAGTACGAATGGATTGGGGGCGAAGGCTGAAAGAGAGAGGGGCCGCTTTATTAATAATCATATTTTTTTTTATTTTTATGACTCAGAAAAGAATAATTATAATAATCTCTTAATCTTCTTCCTAAATTTACACTGGATCCGATATAAATTTTGCCTAATTGTAAAATAGTTCAGCGTTAAACTCCAGATTTTCCCCCCACCCAAGGTAGGTTTTCTTCAATAATTTCCTTCTTCAGAAGATCAGCATTCGAATATATCGCTACTGGATTGATATTTGAATTTTTCATTCTTTTGTTTGAATTTTTATACTCGACCAAGGACCCTTCATAAACCTTTTCATTTTTAATTTTTTAAAAAAAAAAAATCAAAATGAAAAGGGGGCCCTTTTCTGATTTTTTTTTTAATCAAAAAGAAAAGGGGCACCCAACCGAGAATCAGGGTTATGAAAAATAAAGGTTATTTCACTAATACGGCATTTTATTAGTTATTATTCACCTACTTTGTAGTTTAGATTAATTTTTTCTCTGGCTCCACGAAGAAGCACCCTGGTCGCAAAGCATCCTGGTCATAAACTTAAAGACCGCAAGGGGGTCTAGAAAGCACGTACAAAACTCGAACTTGCATCATGACATATCCGTAGTACGACGCCTTGCCAATTAGGCCAACATGCTTAAATATCACCCCCCCCCCTTTTGAAACCCTCCCCCCCGTTTATTTCCTTATGGAAATATATGAGGGGGAGGGGCCAGGGGTAATTTAATCATTTCTCTAATCGGCTCTTTTTTTAGTTAATAAAGAGCGCTGCATGCAGACAGCGGAGCTAGTCATTTTTTTTTTACCTCCTGTTCTTGTCCCCCCCCACTGGCAAATTGGCAAATTGGGAAAAAGAGCTGCTCTGCTGGAAAATTTGTATTGTTGGTTAATATTTCGGATTATCAGGATTCGAACCCAAAAAATTCCCACCCCAAATGAGATGCCTCGACCATTATGGCTCTAATCCGTATATTAATAATGTTTAAATATTAATTATAATAATATTCCTTTTTATTGTTCAGAGAATATCCGATTCGAACGGATGTGACTATGACTAGCCAAATAAAATTCAAACTTACCACCATAAACCAGACTCGGTCAACTCTCTTTATATTTTTAATCTTTATATAGATTCGTTTTGGCTTAGGTTTAATGGCTTTTTGAATCCATTAAACCCCGATTTGGCAGAACGAGGAGGAGATAGATAAAATATACCTCGGTAGACAATAACCAGAAGCAAAAGGAGAATGGATGAAAAGTTAAACCAATTTAAAAATATAGCGCCAAGGCGACCTGCCTTTTCTGTTTTTAAAAGCGGCCTTGGTCGCGACCTTTGTAGGGTTTTTGGCATTTAGACTTTATATTAGACTTAACCGAGGACTCTTGAAAATATGTATCTACCTTTGTTAGGTTTTTCCATATTATAAAGAAAATATTTAGAAATGCTAGATTGTCCGATATTTAAGGCTCTAGCTGCTGCACGCATAGACTTGTAAATAGTTTTTGTATTTAATTCTAAATCAGTTACTTGTATTTTTATAGAGTTAGGGTGATTTTGACCATTAGTATTACCCATCTGAGAAGCGGCCCGCGCGTAGCGCGGAGCTGCAGAGCCCCCTCTCTCTATCAGAGAGAGGGGGCTCCGCTTTCATTTTTGCACGAGTTATCTCTGATCGAGTTTTACCCAAATTTGATGCACTTAATTTAGCTCGAGTTTCCTCGCTACATATTACCCCCCCCCCCCCCAATGGCGATCCAGAAATTTTCAAGATATTATATTCAGGTTTGAAGAAATCCAGATATATTTGCTCTAGTTTTATACAATTTTCTGCAGAACAATATTCAAGAATCTCCAGTTTAAAATTGGATAGTCCGTAATTTATTATAGAACTATAGATTGCACTTTTTCCTTTTTTTAATGTACTCTCCATATGTTTTTTGGAATAATAGTATGCTAATCTTCGAGAAAGATTCACCGCAGAACCAATATAGAATTTTCCATTAATTTTATTAGTTCAGCGGTATATACCTGATTTGTCTCGGTTATCAGAATAAACTTGGTTCTTCTGGAGATCAGGATTTGAATAAGTTGCTACTGGTTTTAATTGCTTTTTCAGGGGGGTCCATCAATTTTTTTTACCGTTTGATAATTTGTTTCTGTTAAAAACCTGAAGGCATAGCTAGTTTACCCCCTATAGATTCGTATGATTCTTATTCAAGACTTGAACTTGAATGAGGATATTAGAAGTATCCTGTTTTACCATTTAAACTAATAAGAGATGTTAGCCATTTAGGTTTAATTTTTCTTAAACCCAATATAGGCCCCTCCCTCCGTCCAACTACTACGCGAGTAGTAGTTGGATGGAGGGGGCGGCGCCAGAACGAGAGCGAAAAAAGAGAGAGGGGCGCAAGATAAATAATTTAAGAGTGCTTTGTAAATAGCACCTCCTATTGCCAGCTAACCAATTAGGAAAAAAGTTCTATATTTTAGGTATCTATTTTTGTAAAAACATATTTTTATAGGGCGCAGCCCAGCCCTTTGGGTGCAGCGAAGCGGCGGTTTGATTTTCGGGCGGAGCCCCATGCTTGCAGAGAAAAATAGCCAGAAATTATACTGTGGCGAATATTTAAGGCTTCCGCTGCTGCACATATAGAATTATAAATAATTTTTGTATCTAATTCTAAATCAGAAACTTCATCGGGGGGACCCCGATGCATGAGGCTTTAAGGTTTCTGGACGTTTAATTCCAAGAAGAGCGTCCCGCCCGGAGGGGGGATGCAGCCCCCCTCTTTGTTAGAGGGGGCCGCTACCCTAATATTTTTCTTAGTTTCCTCCGATTTTGGGTTTCCCAGATGAACTGCTCTAATTTTTGCCACCTTGGTCGCCCCATCGTCATGTTTATAGGCTTGAGAGAAGCCTGCTATTTTAAGATATTGAGTTTGGGAGATAAGCTGTTAATAGAGTGTTGCTCTCTTTGAGTTACCACCGTTGGATCACAATACTCTAATATTTATAATTTAAATTTAGAATAACCATATTTCAGAAATGATCTATAAATATGGGAAGATCCCTTATAGTTTTTAGAAATTTTAAACTAAAATATTGATCAAATCTTCTTGATAAATTGGAACTTCCACATAGGATTCGCCTGTTTCCAAACATATTCACCGATAAACTCCGCATTTTTCTTTGTTCTCAAAAATAAATTTGGTCCTTCTGGATATCAGCTTTTTCATAAATAGCTGTGCGTAGCAAGGGAACCAGCGATAAAACCAAGCCATCTCCGTATTAGAAATTAAGGGAAACTTGCCTTGGCCGAAGTAAAAATATAGCACATAGTATTGTAAATTGTTGACCCGTACCCGAGGGTAAGGTTCTTTGAAACGTCTGGGGTAAAATGCAGTTAATAGTAACACTATAGCGAGGGGCCGCGCGCAGCGCGACCCCTTGCAGCCCCCCCCCCCCGAGAGGGGGCCGCTCCTAGAATACTTATAAACAGGTTAAAACTATGTGTTATGGATGTTGTATGGAATAAACCACCATATATACCTATTCCTGTGTCTAAAGGTTTAATATATAAACTATCATAACCTATAATACCAGAATATAGCAGTATGAGTATGGCTAGCCTGTTTAATCAAATTGATCTTTCTCGCCTCAAAGTGGCCGCATTGACTAACAATAAAAGAGTGCTACTAACAAAAAGCATTACCCATCGCCTGGAATAGAACCATAAGAAACTCACTTTACGGAGGTTAAGTTTCTAGTACCGAGCTCGAAGGTTTAATTTAAAATTATAAAACTAATTGCGATCATATATGAGGCATAATTAAGTTGAAATGTTAATTTGTTATTTACACAAGTAGCCAAACCGCCGCAATAAGATAAGTTGTGTGTAGTATAGACATGTAGTGACCTAGTGGGTGATTGGGCTTTCAGCCTATCCAGTTTTGGTTTCATTTATGAGAATTTTAAGAATTCTCCCTATTCTTACAAAGCTTCAGATAACTTGTTAAAACTCATAATCCCAATAGGGAAAAAAAAAGCTAAACATTAATTTTAGAGATTTTGATCTAAATCAATAAAATTTTCATATCATTAAATCCTTGTTAATTCACCGACCAGGTCGATTTTTTATAATTCCTCCCCGGGTTCTATAGGCTTGCAATACCTAATTATTATATGGTTGAATTGAAAAAGAATAAATAAAAAAAGAAAATTGTGTATGTTATATTAATTTTAAATTAATTTGTTTTTTCTTATTACTTATAGATTATTATTATTATTAATGACTTTTTATAAGCGTCCCCTCTCTCAAACCCTCCCCACCGTATATTTCCTTATGGAAATATATGAGAGGGGAGGGGGGGCCGAGAGAGGGATGCAGCCCCTCTCTCTCTCTGAAAGAGAGAGAGAGGGGCCGCTCAGATAAATGTGACCAATTAGTGAAATCGGAGCATCTTTCCCCCACGCAGCTTCTTTACCCGCGCGGCCGGCCGGCCGGACGGACGGCCGGCTCCAAAGAGTGCAGAGGGCCTGGGAGAGAAGTCTCCCTTGGGACTTTCCCCGCGCAGGAAAAGAAGCTGCGTGGTTCCCTTTCTATTTTATTAAAAAAAAATAATTAAGAGGGCCAAGATGGGGAGTTGGAGGCAGGGAGGGAGTTTACGACCTTCCTTCTCCTCTTCCTCGAGCCTAAAATGGTATTTCTTTTCCCTACCCCCCCCCGGTAGGGGGTAGGTACATGTGGAAAAATAAAAATAAAAGTGTCTTTTGCCCTCACACTTTTATTTTTTTCCCAGCAGAGCAGCACAAATTTATTTTACCAGCCGTCCCCCCCCCTGCGGGGGGAGGGCATCCCGCGCGCTCCGCGCGCGGGACGCCTATTTGGCGAAGATTTAGAGCACTCTTTAGAAGTTTAATTATAAGGAGCCGGCCGGGGAAAATGCGAAAGATCACTTTGTACAGAGTTGCATAAAAAGCAAAATATTCAATAATTACCTATAATCACATAGATTTTATTTATTATATTTATCACCTCTATAACCTTCTATACCTAGGGCTAGGCTACTGTTCGAGGACGTTCCGTCTGTACTTCCATCTATAGCGTCCCCCCCCGGCTCCGTAGGAGGGGGATGCAGCCCTCTCTCTCTTCGAGAGAGAGGGCCGCTAGGGTATATGATATTCTTCGAGCACGTTGCGTGGTTCCTCGCTTCTTCCGCCCTATTATCCTAAAATTCAAGGAGCCGTTATTAAAATGGGCTGAACATTGCCCCCCCCCCTTTGGGTAGAACAAGGGCTAGTACACCTACCTATGGGGTCCAGGAGCCGGGAACGCTCACCATAGTGTCGCCCGGCTGGCCCCAGAGCCCTAATTCTTAAAATTAGGACTCTGGAGCCGTGAGGTATTGTTTGTTGGTTATTTCGGGATTAGTTGGAATGACGTTCCGGTTATTAGGTATGGTCTGGATAGTTATTAAAGTGATTTATAATTATTTTTAAAGTTTGGCTTTTTATATATTTCTACCCATGGCCCCTCACAACGAACACACCAAGATTGCGCCAAATCTTTGTGTGTGGGTTGGAGGGCAGCTGTCCAGCGAAAGTTAAATTTAAATTATTAGTGCGTGGCTGCTTCGCACCGCTTCTTAATATAAATTAATTTGATTTAATTTGTTTATGCAGGAGTGGTTCGAACACTCAATAATAAATATCAAAAATTTATGACTTACCAATTAGTCCACTACATATTTTTAGTCCTCCGGAAGGGAGGTCACCCCACCCCTCCCAGCCACCGGCCTCCAGGGAGGGGCGGAGCGGAGCGAAGGATACGACTAGAGGATCTTTCTACTCCCTTATTCATTCTTTTTAGAGAATAATAGAAGTAAAGTATTTGAGGTAAGTTTACGGAGCTTCCAATATACGATACACCTGAAATTAAATTCGTTCATCTATAGGCTCCAGATCTACCCTTGTTCTCTTTAATTATTGAGTTCTTTTCGAGATCAGCATTTGAATTAATTGCGGAAGGAACAAAAAAGAACCCCCCCCCCCTCAAAGTGGCGGCATTGACTAACAATAAAAGAGTGTTTCTAACAAAAAAGCATTATCTTGCATCTAGAATTGAACCAGAAGAAATTCACTTCGTGAAGTTCCTATTGCCAAAATCTTGGCTCCGCGAAAGATTTAAATTGGGCGTTAAAAATAATTTTCACATAATAATTACTTATAGAAAATTCTGAATTTTTTTTGGTTTTTGTTATATGATAATATATTTATAACTCACAACTTTGGGTTTAGGTTTAACCCCAACTATATTAAGTACTGTTAAACCGTGTACAGGCTACGCTATAGGAACTCCTAAGTAAGCGTCCCCTCTCTCGGCTTCGCCTCCCCACTTTTCACAACTACTACTCGTGTAGTTGTGAAAAGTGGGGGAGGAGAGAGGGATGCAGCTTCTCACTCTCCCCCCCCCCCCCCCCCCCACCCCCC